>VDFB02028987.1:0-17846 GCA_007258455.2 Sequoia sempervirens
AGAAATAGACCTTCAAATATTGCTGTCTTTTAGCACTTGTACTCTTAAAGGGAAACAATAGAACATAGTTAACTTCTTCACAAACTTGGTTTGAAGTAATTTCATTCTTTTTTGTGCATTTAAAATGGAGTTTTAAGCCTTCCACCCTAAAAGTGACCTCTAAATAACTTTAGACACCTTAACTACCCTAAAACTGACCCTAAAACCGACCTCTCAATCACTTCAAACACCTATATTAAGCTACCACTCTCAAGACCAATGTAACAATGATACAAAATAATGCTTTGAGTTTGAAAGATGGGTCACTTTCCTACTTTGGGTGGGATTTCAGACTCTCTAATACTATCATGCATTTCTTTCATTCCTTGTGCCTCCACCTCCCACTTCCTTCTCTTGTGGGCCTTTGAAATTTTTCCTTTCCATTCGCATAACACCCTAATACCTTGACCACCACTTCTCAAACCATACATTCCTCTTTGGATCTTTGGGCCTTTTGATGATGTCTTACATTTGTAAAAGAGCCAATGGGGTATCCTAATCCTCAAACCCCTAGATCCCCATTGTCTTGTGTCCTAACACCCAAGAATCCCATCGCCTGAACCCTTGATGTTGGACCTTGGGATAATTATTTGCTTGAACTTAAAGCAATCATTTCCCTAGATCTCCACACTCAAGCATGCACTTTCACAAAACCTCACCATTTGAATGGACTCCACCCATGACCATGACTAACCAAGAATGCAATTAATGAGCCCAAATTTGAATGTGAGAAAATGGCAAGAAACTTTGGACCCATGTTAGGAATTCAACCTCTATATAAGGAATAAAACTTCATTAGTTTGGATAATCTTTGGACATCATCTCAACAAATCCAAAATTGCAAATTCGGACACTTGTGTTCACTTGTTGAATCTAAGGAAAAAAACTCTTAGGTTATGGAGATTTTTCGACGAAACCCCATTGGTTTCCTAGAGTTTGGAGGATGAGACTTGTTTGGATTTGTGAGGGAAATTTCACAGAAAGGTTGCATCTGTACGCCAAGCATAGTGGATTTCAGCATCCCAATATATATATATATATATTTTTTTGATCATTGTAATCTTGGTTATGAGCAAACAATTGAAGCAAAAAAAATGTAATCATGAAGTGAGTTATTTGAATTAAATACTCTATTCCAACCAACTTATATGTGTAGATCTATTTATCATATGTGAATGTTTTAGATCTAAATATCTTGTTTAAATGTTTTGGCTGATTTTCATTGAATTATTCCAAATCTAAGAAATTTTTATGAATAATTTAGTTAAGGATCATTGCATTTATCATTGAGCCTATGGTAAAATGTTCTCATCCTATGAAAAAAGTCTTGAATTGCTTTAATTAGTTCTAGCAAGTCATGACCTCTTGATTGGGAAGGCTGTAACTCCCCCATTCATTCAAACAACTAGATGTATGTTTGTTGACAATATCAAATAAAACCTCCAGCCAGGGTCTGCTAGTGTAGGGAGAAGCAATGCATGAAATTTTCTTTTTGATTTGGGCTAAATGTGATTAGGACAAGCCCTGACAGGGTTGTATCAAAGCCAAAGAGAGATATGTTGAGGAAGAAAATAGAGAAATTATAGTGAAACTGTGCATTAGCATGTCTCATTTTATTTATAGAAGAAAGTACAGTGCACAACAATCAAGCAAAAGCTAAAATCCATCTATGAAATAAATTACTCACTATCAAAACTAACCTTCAAATTAAAGAAGAATTTAAGAAGCTATATTTTCATATAACTTCTTCAAATGTATTTAAATTATTGTACAAGGAACATAAAATATTAGAGATGCACTTTCCAAGCAATGTTGTTTTCCTATCGGTTTATGTAAAACATAATTATTGTGGGGATTCTACTTAAGATTCAATTAATCAAGGAAATCAGAAATGTTTTGGAGTTTTGTTCTACCAATGCAATTATTTTCTATACTAGCCATTATGGAGAAGCGGTTTATACAAATTTTCTTTGTGAAAAATACATTGTGATTAAATTATTTGTTTAAAAGTTATGTCTTGCTTTTTATTTTCTAAAAGAATCCATATTTAGATGGTGTTGCAGTCAGATAAACATCTATTTTTCACAGAGCTCACAGCTTTTAATAGTATTCTTTTCCTAAATTTCTAGGTCAAAGTGCATGATGATGTCATTTCATGCCTGCAAATAATTGAATCTTCTAGTCAACAAATGGTCACAACATCTTGGGATGGAATGATTAAAATATGGAACATTGATGAAGGTAGAGGTAGTTGGGCAACAACTTTTGGCTCATCTAAGAAGACACAAAGTGCTAGTAAGTATATGAAGAATGGTCATATGATATATTATTAGTATTCATATGGGAGTCTAGCCATATTAATTTTTTGAAAAAGGTGAATTTATGTTATATAAAAAAATTGATGGTTACAAATGGACCACCAAATTTACTAAGGCATGGGAAAGTTGACAAAGAAGAAAATCAGATGGTGTAGGGTTAATCATATGAGTATCTAGTTGTTACTTATGCAATGTGAAATAATGCTTTGAGTTTGAAAGATGTGCAATGCAATGTAATCAGCAATATGAATATAAACTACATAATATTTAACCATTCTTTTTATGCTATTGTACATTGATATTTAACCATTGCTCACTTGATTAAATTTTCAAAGAGTTTAATCATGCACATGAGGAGGAAATTAAATTTTGATTGTCAACTTCTATATATATCAAATTATCCAATAATCAAGTGTATGTCCATATACAAAAATGGCATCAACGCCAACTCAAACAAAGTTTTACAATATGTGGCATATGCCATATCGGTATCTATTCAAAATTTACATGCCAAAATGTCTATCTCATCCTAAACTACTAGTGGATCATCAAAATGGAGCCTCTTTGAAGCACTCGTTCGCTCTGAAGGTAGCTGCACAAGAAAAAGTGAAACCACAATTAAGATTAGTTATACTATATAATTTAAAATTGAATAATTAACATAAAAATCAATACACATTGAATTATAATTGAACTCTAAAATTGAAATCTTGATTACTTGAAATATATGTCTCTTTGAAGGGTCGGGAGTCCTAGAATATACCCCTCTCAAAGAACTAACCAAACCAACTTTTGTAATGTCAATCTATATATGTGAAAAAAAACATGAAATTGATCCAAGTTAGCAGAGAATTATCAGTAATAAGAACATTTTTACCAAGCACAAAATAAAATAAACACATACCTCTTTAGGTTGATATTTTTTTGTATCTCCTTTATGTGTCTCAACACCTCCTCCTTTAGGCGTTCAAATACCTACTCCTTCGGGTGTTGTGGCACTTATCAACAATGATGTATAGCTCACAACGGCCTGTACATAAAAATGACAAGTACATATGAAACTATGAATCTATGTCAATGTATGCATAGTCAATAAAAGATCTTATAAATTTTAATTCAATCAAATTTGAGTTCAATTACCTTTCCCTTATCCAACACTATGCTTCCATATTCTGGAGAGCGTCGCACCTCGCTTGCACTAGGTGTTTGCTACAAGAAGAGAGTAAGATAAACATATAAGTTAATACATAATTTCATTATTGACAATTCAAATGACAAGCAAATATACAGTAAAAAAATGTAAATGAGTGAGTGAGAAAATAAATACTGTGTGCGTGTTGAGGCCAAATGAAATGGTCCTAAGGGTGCTATTAGTCACTTGTGTGAGCTCCTCCTTAGACATTAACTGTTAAATAGACCATGTAAATAAATATTAGTACTTGATACTATCTCTTATTAATATTCATTTTTAAAAAAATGCAAGTTATGAATTCACACCTTAAATGTTAGCTATGTAACTACTCCAATGTCCACCTCTCTAGCAGGAGAGGACTTTGTAGGGTGTGCTCCACTCCCCTACATGTGATCTGCTATAATCTCCACATCCTGGATGTCATAATCAGAAGTATCTAATGGATGCTCAGGGGGCTGTACAATAGGACCCAAACATATTTGTTGGCACGTATTGCAAATATGTGGCACACAAATATGTGGACCGAGGAGGATGATGCAACAGCACTGGATCCATCGCCAAGATCACCAAACTGTGGCTGAGCTACTGAAGAAGCATGGGAAACCAAAAGACCACTCAAAGAGTGAATGGTCTGGATAGTTTGTGTGCTGCATCCTCCATAATATTTGGATGTTGTACTAGAGGTGGTGGAGGAAGGGAGGATGGGGAATCATGTGGGAGCCTAACTACTCTAGCTACCCTTGGCCTATCCTGATGCATACCTCTACCAACACCTGTAAGGGTTTAATGTCAAAGTAATTGACATGATGCCCTAACAAAAACTCAACATATAATTTTTTAATAAAGTAAAAAGGTACATCAAGATTATTGTTGGGTGGTTTATCAAAAACCATACACCAACGATCCCAAAAGTTATCTACTATGCCCCTATGCGTGCACCATTTTATAGAAAGTTTTGGCTTGTTAACATTAACTGGCAAACCAGTGCTGGGGTTAATAAATAAAGAGGCTATTTGGGCTTTTGTTATTTGGAGATCTTTCACATCATCATAAGACATTCCACATGCATAATATTGCCTCATGGTTTCTCGCCACGAATGAAATGCATTATGTTGGGTGGAGAGGGTTTCTACATTTGTAATTATTCCTGTCAATGTGGTTGACATACGGGATAATCGAGGGATTTTCCTATAAACATCACAAATGCCCCTCAATTGCTCCAATTTTTCATGAATTAACTATTCAATTGATGGCTGCAGAGGTGGTGGAGCATTTGGCATTTCTGCATTTTGATTCTCAGCTGGTGGATTTTCATTTTCAACTGGTGGAATTTGTGCATTTTCATTCTCAGCAGCCATAATGCCTGATTAAAGTTAAAAAATAATTAATCTAAAATTAGACAATATAAATGAAACACTATTTTTAAATCAAAATCCATTAAAAACATTCATTTTTTTAACAAAATCTATTTTGAACTCAATTGTTTCATAAAAATTCAATCAAAAACCCTATTTTGAAAAAAAATCCACAAAAAACATTCATTTTTTTTTATCAAAATCCATTCTCAATTCAATTTTTTCATAAAAATTCAATCAAAAACCCTATTGTGAAAAAAAATCCACAAAAAACATTCATTTTTTTATCAAAATCTATTCTAAACTCAATTCTTTCACAAAAACTCAATCAAAAACCCTATTTTAAAAAAAAAATCAACAAAAAACCATATAAAATTATTCAAATCTAAATCAAAATTGAATCAAATCAAATAAAAATAAAAAAACTTACCTTTCCAAATCGAATTCAGCCTATATCGGATATCCGTTATGCGAAGAATGGATGCACAGTGCGCCCACGGGTTCTTCTCAGCCGAATGACTTCAAAAAAGTGACAAAAGTTTTTAATATATGCTTTTTACAAATCGGATATCCGATTTGTAAAAATAGGTTTGGTGTTAGGTATGGTGACACCCAAGCCTAGAAAAAGTCAACATGTTCTTTTCACATTTTTTTGGTCGATGAAAGATGTGTTTTTTTTGTCATTGCCACTTTTTGGCCCACCATTTACCTGCACATACCCAGATCATCTAACAAAGATGGAAAACCCTACCGGAGTGAAGAAAAGGATCACAATTCATACCGTAGAGGAAAAGAAGATAGAAATTTCTATCGTAGTGAAGGATACCAGAGAGATGAAGGAATATTTAAGAGAAGACCATTCAGAGGAACTTGTTGCAAGTGTGGAGGTGAAGGGCATAGAGCATTTGAATATCATCAAGGAAGTATTGAAAAAAAAACTGAGCATACCGAAAGAGAAAATTATGTGGATGAAGAACCTATTGAATCCCCTAATTCAGTTGGGAAAATAGAGAAAGGTGAATCATTGGTGATGAGGAGAGCTTTGATGCATGAAGAAATGATCGAGGAACCACTGTAAAGAAAGAGTTTGTTTAGAACAAGATGTAAATTCAGAGGAAAGGTATGTAAAGTTATCATTGATAGTGGTAGCATTAATAATCTAGTTTTAGAGGAGATGGTAGCAAAATTGGCATTTGAAGAGATTGAAACATTCAAAATCCTATAGGATAGCATGGATTCAAGATGAGCACAAGATATTAGTGAATGAGCAATGCTTGGTGAAATTTCATATTGGATCATATAGGGATGAAGTATTATGTGATATTATGCCTATGGATGCATGCAATTTACTATTAGGAAGACCATGGAAATATGATAAGAAAGAAATTCATGATGGAAGAAGAAATTCCTATAATGTATCTTCAAATGGTAAGAGAATTAAGTTGCTACCTTTGGAGGAGGAGGACAAGAGTGAAGTTTGTAGCACTATCAGACTATGTTTGGTAGATGGGAGACAATTCTTGGATGGACTAAGGAATGAGAACATGTGTTTTGCATTGATTACAAAGGAAATAACAAAGGATGAAGATCCACTGCAGATAGAAGTAGCAAGATTTTTGATAGAGTGTGAAGACATCATATCAGAGTATGTGTGGGGCGGTAGTCCAGAAATAAGAAAAGATGAAGATCCACTACAAATAGAAGTAGCATAATTATTGATAGAGTATGAAGACATCATATCGAAGAACGTACTAGATGGATTACCTCTGGTTTGAAGCATAAGTCATCATATATATCTTATACTGAGAGAAAGTTTTCCAAACATGACAACACATAGAATGACACCGACAGAGAATGCAAAATTGAACCAACAGATACAAGATTTGTTGAAGAAAGGATTGATTACAAAAAGTTTAAGCCCATATGTGGTACCTATTATGCTTGCACCAAAGAAATATGGAGAGTGGAGAATGTGTACAAATTCAAGAGCAATCAATAGGATCACTGTCAAGTATAGATTTCCATTGCCAAGGATGGATATCATTATGTACTATATGAGTGGAGCAAAGTATTTCACAAAGATTGATCTCAAGAGTGGATACCATCATATTAGAATTAGAGAAGGAGATGAATGGAATACTGCATTTAAGACTAATGAAGGATTGTATGGGTGATTAGTGATGCCTTTTGGATTAACTAATGCATTGAGCACTTTCATGATATTGATGAATGAGGTACTAAAAAATTCTTGGGCAAGTTTGTCATTGTTTACTTGGATGATACTCTTATTTTCAGTAAGACTAGAGAAGAAAAATTGTCGCACATTAGACAAGTATTGTAGAGGTTGAGAGAAGAGAATTTGTTGATTAATATCAAGAAGTGTAGCTTTATGAAAACAAAATTGGTATATCTGGGTTTTGTTATCTCAGTTGAAGGATTGAAGATGAACCTGAAAAGGATAGAGCAATAGTTGATTGGCCTCCAATGGTGAAAATTGGAGAGGTAAGATCATTCCATGATTAACAAGTTTCTACTAATTTTTTTTTAGATGATTTAGTAGCATTTGTACACCCATGACAGAGACGATGAGAGGAGGTAATAAGGATTGTAAGTGGACATCTGGAGCACAAATAAGTTTTGAATTGTTGAAGCAAAAAGTGACAAAGCAACCAGTGTTAGCACTACTGGATTTTGACAAAGTATTTCAAGTTGATTGTGATACAAGTGGGAATGAAATAGGAGCAATGTTGAGTCAAGAAGGAAGACCAGTAGCTTATTTCAATGAGAAGTTGAATGATGCTAGAAAAAGATATTTAGTTTATGATTAGGAATTCTATGCCAATTCGAGCCTTGAAGAAATGGAGACATTACTTGTTGCCTAAGGAATTTGTGTTGTACACTAGCCATCAAACTTTTTAGTATTTGAATAGTCAAGGTAAGTTGAATCAGAGACATATGAGATGGGTCAAGTCCTTACAAAGTTATACCTTTGTGTTGAAGCATAAGAGCGACAAGTCAAACAAAGTTGCAAATGCATTGAGTAGGAGAAGGAATTTGTTGACAAAGATGAGGATATAAGTATTGGGTTTTGAGGAATTCAAGCACATGTATGAGGATGATCCAAATTTTGTTAAAGCGTGGAGAGTATGTAAGGAACCAGTACTGACGGACCGGAGCCAATGGTTAGATTGTTTCATTCAGGAAGGCATGTTGTTCAAAGGAAACCAATTGTGTATTCTGAGGAGTTCAATGAGGGAGAATTTGATTAAGAAGAAGCATAGTGGAGGACTAGAAATAAATTTTGGAGTGGATAAGAAAGTAGCTTTTGTAAATGAACATTATTTTTGGCTGTAGATATATAAGGATGTCAAGAAGTATGTTCAAAGTTACAGAATTTGTCAAGTTGCAAAAGGGAGTAGTCAGAATACTGGATTGTACAAACCTTTGACAGTACTAGAGAGACCTTGGGAAAATATAAGCATGGTTATCATATTGAGATTTCCAAGAACACAGAGAGGACATGATTCTATAATGGTAGTAGTGGACAAATTTTCTAAAATGACACTTTTCTTTCCTTGCAAGAAAACTAATGATGTTGTTCATATTGTTGATCTATTTTTCAAGGAGATTGTGAGATTGCATGGATTACCTAAGAGTATAGTTTCAGATAGAGACACCAAATTCATTGGGTACTTTTGGAGGACCTTGTCGAAGAAGATGAAGACAAACCTGAAGTTCAGTTCAACATATCACCCACAGATAGATGGACAAATGGAAGTGGTAAAAAAATGGGTAACCTATTAAGATGTTTTGTTGGTGAGAAGACAGGAAATTAGGACATAACTCTACTACAAGCAGAGTTTGCATACAATAATTCAATGAACTAGAGTACAAAAAGACACCATTTGAGATGCTAACAGGAGTGCATCCTAGAGGAGTTGCATAGCTAAGAGATATCAGTATGGAGAGCAAGAGGAGTACAAAGGAAGAAGAGTTTGCAAATTTCATGGAGACATTGTATAATCAAGTTTGGAAGCATTTGGAGGACATGAACGGTAAGTATAAGGAGAAGGCAGATGAGAAAAGGAGACATAAGGAGTTTTCTATTGGAGATGAAGTGATGGTATATCTCAAGAAGGAAATATTTCTAGTAGGTACATATAATAAGCTGAAAATGAGGAAGTTTGGACCTTGTTAAATTCTCAAAAAGTTTGATTCTAGAAATACATATGAAGTAGAGTTACCAGAGGCATTAGGTATATCACCTATTTTCAATATTATAGACATATATGAGTACCATGAAGGAAATTCAAGTGATAGTAGCAATGAAATAGATTTGAAAGAGCAGTTACCACATCAACCATCGAAGGAGATTGAATAGATTTTGGATACCAGAACTGGAAGGAGCACTAGGAACAAGTAGTACAAGGAATATCTAGTAAAATGGAAAGGTAAACCGGTGGAAGATTCATCATGGATTTCTCAGGCTGAGGTGGACCATTTTGGTTTTCCTCTAGCCCTTGGAAAGTGAGGGACTCACTTTTCTTCCAACCCTGGGTGTCTGATGCAGAAGCATCCCTAGTTGTAAAGCAATCATGTATCAACCAAAAAAAAATATTTTCTTGCATTTCATTCAGTAGAAGTTTCAAAATTTTATTCTGCATTTCACAGTATTATCATTTCTTAGCTCGTGGAGTAGGATATAGCATCTACATGAGGTCATCTACGACATATCCAAATTTTAGATCATTTCTATTTGTTTTCAGAAAGTTATCGCTCTTAGAATTTCATTGTAATTAACAGTCAGAGCATTTGGGGCTGACTTAGTCTAGATTTCTTAGTGCAGACCTATTCTTGAATGTGTAGATTTTAATGGGACATCATACAAGAATTTTGGGTCCAATAGGATCTATCTTGGAGAGTCACAATTTATTTTATTTTGCAAAGAATTATCTTCTTATGTTTTGAGGTTGACCTTCATTTGTGATCATTCATCGAGTTTTGTCAACCCTTGTGGCCAACATGGACCTTTGTTGGAGTTGGAGAATCATATTTAGGAGAATTTTAATTCATTGTAATCAATCATCATCTGTTAGTTAGGATTCTCATGATCAGAGTTTAGGAATTTCACATCACCCCATTAAGGGATTTTAATAAGGCCTTTGACCAGTTGTAATGTTGAATGCCCTTGCAACAAGCCCGTGAGCCTTGATTATTCGCCCATGAGACATATGTTTCATGTAAGGTTTCCAATTCAATAAAGAATCATATTTGCAGAATGCTTTCTTATGTTATTTTTGTTGTGTTGACTCTAAGCTGCACACTTTGGACTATTCTTTTTGAACCCTCCATTTGTGACTGCACCAGGAACCCCCTTTCATATCCTTTTATGCTTGAAAAATTACTTTACATGCATATTTGTGAATGCTACATACTTTTACATACATGATCATTTTAGGATTCACATGCTCTTCAAAGTGGGGGGAAATGTAGATAAAATTTGCATACCTGTATCTTTTCTCATTTAAGTTTTGTGCCCATTTTGGGATAATTTATCAATACATGTGCATATTGAAAAATGACACAATCTTGTGCAGAGTTGGGATTATTCCCCTAACCTTAACATATTTCTATACAAACACATCCCCATAAATTAATCTAAGATTATATGTAGATACACATACCTTCATATGTATTAATTTAAATTATGTATTTATTACTTACTTGTATACTTATTTCAATGTATTTGCTATCCATCTAAATTTGATTACTTTACCTACCCAAGGTCATTTCCATGGCCTTGGGGTTGACCTCACAGTCACAAACTTGACCTCTACTTTCCAAATTTTAAATTTAAAAATATTTGACTCGTATCCATTCCACTAGTTATTATGAGTTGATCAAACACATGTTTGCACAATTTGGTTTGATGTGTTTGTTTTAAGACATTCATTTCACATATTCACACATGTGATAATCCTCTCACATCCTAGAAGTATTTAATAGCAAAAAACTTTATCTTGGTGCACAAAAATGGGTAACATGTTTGTATACATTATTCTAGGGCTTTTGCATATTGTATTTTATATTTTGCACACATTCATAGGGTTTGAAATAGGAGAACATGTCACCTAGCAACATAACTATAGCCCTCCCAAGGTTTTTCTAAATATTATCTATCTTGAGATATCAAGAAAAGGGAAAATATAGATCACTAAGTAGAGTCAAATATATGTATAGAGGATGAACATGATACCATGTAATAGACCAAGACCTATAAAGTCAACATGTGATACAACATAGGTTCAACGTAAGATCCAAGACATTATATTGAGATAAATAACATTTTCTAAATTATTAACAAGCAAAATCCATAATTTTTATTTAAGACATATTATTTAGTAATAAAATAAATACCCTTTCTTATTAGATAGAATTCATAATGCAATTTGGATTTAATAAATTTATGAAGGACTTCAACATGTTTCTAGTTTTATTTTGAGGAATGTAATTGTTATAATCTTTTGTCTGCTTTAAATTTTGTTGATTTTCGAAGGAATGCTTTCATAAAAGGGAGAAAATCTTAGTAAGATATATTGTTTCAATGATGCATGTATATACAAATTTATCAAGAAATGAAGAAGTTGGGAAGAAGTTGGAATCACTTATTAATGCATATTTTATGGCCAATATGTGATAATTTTGTAATTATTTATAATGAGAATAAAATGAATGATATTTCTATTGTTAGTATAAGTTTAATGAATGTTATTTTTATCAAGGTAAAATGTAGTTTTTTGAAAAATCCTAAGCATTTTTACAACATAACCTCAATAGATAGGAAAGACGAACCTCATAAGATGTGGAACTTACAAAAGAGTCCAAAGGCCAACATGTCATCAATCAATATGAGAAATAGTAGAAAATTAATAGAAATATATAAAAAAGAGTGAGAACCAAAGTCTATTTAGGATTGAAACTAACTTCTTGAGGCTAGATGTTGCATACCATTCTTTGGTTAAGAAGTTGGCCTAGTCCTCAAATGAACTTTTTAGAATATCATCTTTCACTTCAATGATACTAGACCTTAGTTCAAAGGCTTTAGCCTTTATCTTGATGACCAACCCATCACCAACTTAATGAATGTTGTTATTAAACATAATGATAATTTGTTGAAATTTAATTTTATAATCTTGAATTAAATTTTATTGTTTTGTACTTTCTAAATGATAATTCATAATAACTTATTTCTCATAAAATTTGACTTTAACAACACATTAAATCTCAATAAATCATTATATACTTTAATATATTTGAAAAATAACAATACTTTTTGTTTGTAATCTTTACTAAATCTATTGTTTTTCTTGAAATCAATTTTTTATGTAATGATTTTTCAAATATTTTAAAAATAACCACTTTTTTTTCTTTTTCTTTCAAAAGGAGTAGGGAGAGATGATGTTGAAGAAGGGGCATCATCACCCACAAGCGCTTACGAGAAGACATTGCCCTTGTCTGTCCACCCTCCCCATGTACTTTGCCTTTTCTCCCATGCCCAAAGCTTTTAAATGCATACTCATGATTGATGAGATATCGACATGGACGGTAGAGCGTTCTCTTTATGGGGTTAAAGCCAAGAACATGCACCTTTTACTAAATTCACGACTTTCCTGTCTCATTAGTGGTGTATCTAATATTTCTCTTGCTAGTGAAAACAAACATCATCCTCAAAGTGAATAAAATACTTATATGCTTGGGAATGTGAGAGTTGGTTTTGGTTGTTGTGTAACAATTGGTTAAGGTGGTGAAGAATTTGATAGAGGAAGAATTATAGAAGAAGACAAATGGAAAGGAGGGACTTTGGGGTTGGGGGTTAAGCCTTCCACTACACACCACTTTGTTATATATACTCAAAAGAGAAGAAAACAGGCAGACGATGATGAGGTGAATGAATGCAGGAGCAATGCAGAGGAAAAAGACCTGCTTTCTTGTCAACTGGTCTGTGACTGGAAAAAGAGGAAGAAAGCAATTCGATGAAGAAGACCCACATAAGAAATTTGCAGCAGTGCAGAAGAATACAATTTCATCGGCTGAAGAAGTTGCAGAGGAAAGGGACATGGCATGCTTTTTGGTGATGCTTGCATGCAGTGCCAATGCCAATGGATCTGTGGAGGATGGCATGACAGAGGAGTCTGTGTTTCAGTCCAATCCTAAATTGATGATACCCAAGTATGAATCTGACGGAAGCTTTGACGATTCAGATGGTGGTAAGACAAGGATCATCAATCAGAAGAAGATGAAGAACAGTAATGTTACGCATAGCATCAGGCCTAGCACTAGTAGGTCCAGGATTAGGCCTGATGAAGATGGTGAATCTGAAGCACTGTGGGGAGATTCTTATGGGGGAGAAACCAGTGGGAAATATAAGTGTAACAAATGCCACAAGGTGTTCGATTCTCATCAGGGTCTGGGAGGCCATAGAGCCAGTCACAGGAAGGTCAAAGGCTGCTTTGCATTCACCAGGACTAATAAGATCATTGATGAAAAATTCCAAGATGAGGAAGAGGGAATTACAGAGGAAGGAACTCTGAAAATCAGCCATTCTTCTTCAGAAATAGTAGGTATGAAGGTCAAATCCCATGAGTGTTCTGTTTGTCATAAGGTTTTTCAATCTGGGCAAGCTCTGGGTGGGCATAAGAGGTGTCATCGGATTGAAGAGAGGATGCCCACTGAAAGTAGCTTGATTTCAATGGATACCCAACAGGGCCAGAGTGTGAGAAATCATCTGCCTGACCTCAATCAATCACCCCCAGATGCGAAGGAGGATTTTGAAGCTGTTTACAGTATCACAGATGAGGTTTTTTCTTCTCGATATGTCGGAATCTAGCATAGAACATGCCCACATTGATTCTACAGCTGGCAATAAGACGAAACAGAATTTTGCAGATCATAACCACATGCAATTGCAAGGAGACAATGCATATTGAATATAGGATCAAATGATCATTATATGGAAAGAACTATTAGCCTCTTAAAGAAAAGCCCCTTAGGTTCATGATGTGAAGACATTTAACCAGGATTCAGGTATGTAAAGTGTGGCATCTATGGCTTCTCATTTACAGCATTAAACTGTCCGGGAAGCAGCAGAAACCACATTAGCTTCTGGTGGATCACAACTCTATATGATTCTGATTCTCTCATGGGTTACCGATTTAAGGCATCTGATGCCTGCTTATTTGTCTTTTTTCCACGCCTCTCCTTGGAATACTCAATCCAAGGTATATAACTCTAATTTCTTGTACTGAAAAGTAAGATGAACTAGGATTTTGTTTTTTCTTTTGCTAAAAAAGATGATGAACTGTGCTATTAACGAAGTAAATGCAAGATGGGTTTCATCTGTCTTTCCCTGTAATTGATTTGGATTCAGTTCATGTCTTCAGAATATGTTTGCCACATACTGGGCCGCATTAAGCCTGTCACATCTACCCTTAGGGTCTGCCATGATACAAGAATGTGGTACTGCTAAGAACAAAAAATGGGGCACTGGTAGGATGAATTTTATAGAAACGCCTTAAATCAAATGGATTTGGTTAGCTTGTTTGATGGTAGTAAAGATACTAAATCTATTGAGAATTTTTTTTCAAGATGATCCTCTTATGACTGAGGATCTCATTCACAGATTAAGTTGTTGTGGATCAATATTCTTCTAAATCCTAATAATTTTAGTGTGTAATTTTGTCATTAGATAACCCTAAGTCTTTTCCTGATTCTTTCTGCATTGCATCCTGCAATTGTTGTAGTTGTTTGCAAGAGTTTAATTAGGTGGATTTGAATTGATTTTCATTTGCTTCCCATCCTCACATCCATGAAGAGCACAAGTTACACAATTAATCATCAGATTCAGTGATTTACTGGACCCTTCAATTTGACGAGTTCCTAGGACTTTGTGTTTACATGCCATCTCTTCTGATAAGCTTTTGTTTAGACTTGCCTACTCGTGTGCAATTTTAGTCTCCAATGTATTCATCATAAAAACCAATGCACCTTTTCCTGCTTTTGCTATAATGGTAGTCACAAGGAAAGAAAGTCCATCAGACCTGAAAAACTTTCCTTTTACTCAGTTGGGACCCAGAAAATTAGAAAATTACTTCTGGTATCTAAACTTTTGAAAGTATATGGTGAGAGTGGACAAGCCTTTATAGGATGATGTCCTTAAAGGGGCTTTCTGCATTTTGATGCTAATACATTTCATTCATAGATGCCATTGGAATACCAATGGAATGCAGATGTATTCAATCCAGTTTGCTTGGAAATTTGCATCAGTAGTTGCAGGGCTAGAAGATGCTTGACCTGTGGTGTAAGTCACTTACACAGTAAATATAGAAATTCTTTTTTAAGGAAATGGGTTGAACCTGTTTCAATATTAAACTTTACATGGAGGATTTTAACTGGATTTACTTTTCAGTGATTAATTGATGATTTGATCTGTTGTACTCTACCAGGTATCCTACGTGGTAGTTATGGTTAGCCTTTCACCTGCTAATTTAAGTTGTCCAATATAATTAGCCTTTAATAAGAGCCACAAAAGGACTAGTCCTTGTTAGTAAAAACATATGTTTTTATACTCTAAAGTATATTGATGTTTTACCCTTACTAGATTAATGATCTAGGTTTACAATATACTTGTGAGGTTTTTACCTTAATAAATTTATTTAGGCTAAATAAATAAATTATTGTGAGTAAATATTAAATAATTTAGATAATAAGATTGAAGTTGATTATTAATATAAATGTAAATTAATGTGAAAATTAAACAAAATGAATATATGGATATTCAATTTTAATTTTGATGTAAAAATATTTGTTTAGATGTTAAGGATCCATTCATTAAATTTATGATTTTTTATTTTCTATTGTCAAATTCAAGTAGAAATGTTTGTTTAGATCTTAGGGACCCACTCATTAAAGTTATGAATTTTTGTTTTCTATTGTCAAAGTGGAAATCTAATTATGTATTGTCTAAGATTAGACCCGCATCTAGAGGCAATCCTCATTATTGTGGTCCTATTTTGATGTGTAGAAATGATCATGTAACCCATTGGAAGAATCTAGAAAGTCATAGACTTATAAACCACATTTACCTTTCTCTCTAGTGTTTGGTGGTGCATAAGGACTAGTAGTGTTTACAAACAACTTAGGAGAATCTATTGGATCACAAAGTTCATGTTCTTCTAGATTAAACCTCTCAATATGCCAACTTTATGACTTTGAGTGAAGATTCGAAGAAAACAAATAAGCATACAATATGTGCTCTAATAATTCTACTGCAATGCTTTCATAAATATTCTATCAATAAAACTCTAGCATATGTTTCTTGATAACTCTCAAATTTCTATCAAATGAATGAGAAAGTCTTTGAACACAACAATCAAGTTCATAAGTCAACAAAACATGTGCTAAGAAAGGGATAAACTTTATTTTTTAAGTTTGAAAGAAAGGGATCAAATAAATAATTACATAATTCACCTAGACCAAGTTTACACACATAAATCTAATCCAAATTAATGGATGATAAATCTAAAAATTATAAATAAATGTTTAAAATTTAATAATAATAGTATGCATCAAATTTACATATGAATGTGTCATTTATAAATGAAATTGTATATATACATATAATAAAAATATATTACATTTAGTTTGTAATTTATTGTATGTAGATCTTTGCAAATAAATTCAACTTGATATTTGTTGTTTACTAAGTTAGATGTGAATGAAAAAGGGTATGCATATCCCTTTATTTGTTGTAGATCTATGGATGGTTATGTGGTATGCACCCCTCTTGACCAATATGATTATGTAGTGTATATGACCATGTTTGAGTATAAATTTTCTTTGAACTATTTATATCTTTATATGAGCATCAATAAGTTTGTGTTTTTATGAATACCTATGTTTAAGCATAAAAGTGGTTTATAAAATGTATATGGCCATATATACTATTTTGTGAATTGTGTACAATCTTGCAAAACCCTTAAATGGGTCTATCACTAACATGTGACCAAGTTAAAGCATTGAAGGTGGTCTATGAATTCATTATATTCATATTTAAGCTTTCAAAGAGGTATGCTACTTGTATATGACTATGTTTAAGCATTTTAGGATGTCTCAAAACTAGATATGACATTGTACAAACATTTTATCTAGAATATGGCTTGTATTTTATAATTTGTATGTATCAAATCAATTTTGTGTCTTTTATAAGAGTATTAAATTGTAAAATATAAGTGATCATCTGTTGATCTTAAATTACACTATGAATTATATGAGATCAAGTATAAACCTTATATTAGTCTATGAATTGTGTATGATCATGTTTAAGCATTGGAATTGGGTTGAAATTTTTTGGAGCGTGTATGTGAGTTGTATTAACCTTATCTAAACATAAGAACTAGGCTATGAGGTGTATTTGACATTGTATAAACATATGAGTTGGTCTATGAGTTGTGTTGGATCTTATATAAATATTAAAGTTGGTATGTGAGTTGTATACGATCTTGAATAAACATTAGATACATTTAATCAGCACTACATTCCATCTTTATACATTTAATCTTATGATTTCCAACAAATAATTTGATAATAAATATTTTTACGAATAAGATACACTCTATAGCATGCATAATTTAATGTTTATTATTGGTGGCACACATGCAAGACAAACACACACCCATTAATTGAGATGTTTACTGTGTGTGCATGAAATGTGTAAAGTTTGTATCAACACAAACCTTAATGAAACAATTTACATTAAAGATTCAAAGAAAACAAGTCATTCTAATTTGCAACAAACTAAATCTTTCAAGAACGTCTCATTGTCCTCTATTCTTAATGATTCTTTTAACCTTTTGGCCCTCAGATTTCTATGTGCACAAAGGCTAT
>VDFB02028989.1:0-11840 GCA_007258455.2 Sequoia sempervirens
TTTGTAAATTTAATTTAACATGATTCAAATTTGATTTATTATAAATTTTATAATTTAATTTTCCATTAGTCGAGATATAATTTAATTTTATATAATATATAATATATGTTAATTTATAATATTATATTTTCTGAATAACATTACAAAATTTTTATAATATATGTTTTATAAAATGATTATTTTAATATATGTATATTTATTCATGTGAGATTATAAAATTACTGCGTAATATTAGGGGAATTTCTTGTATTATATGTTTTGGTTGATGCGATTTGAAATAAACGGTATATATATATATTGTTATATATATGCATTTAAAGAATTTAAGGTATGGATATTCTGAATTAATGATATAGTATTTATTGACATGCAATGATATAGTCTGATTGAGAAAATTAGAAGTAAACGATGTGTTTGATTTAGTTACTTATTTTCGAGTTGTGGATTTATTTATTTGATGGAATTTGTTGTTCGTGGTTAACTGTATTATGGCGTTGTTTATTCTTTGGTTACTCTCGAGATTATGCATTTTGATTTAATTGGATTCTCTTAAACTTGAGTTTAGGTCATATGGAAATCCTAGAGTTAACCTTTCCGGTTATAGGAACCTAAATAGTGTTTAGAACTTCCAGGGGCAGGGATACTGTGAGTTGTATTTGAAATTGTTATTTGATGGTTGATTTTATGTTTTGGCTTTGGTTAATGTACACTGGGATTGTGCAACTATGTGAATGATATGCACGTGATTGTGGGCGAGATGATTAAGCCTCGCAGATGAATTATTGGTATGGTTCAATTTTCCTTGTTGATACAATTCTATGAGTTGGATATTCTTGTGCTAGAGTGTCTAGAGAGTGGCTCTAGTGGGGGCTGGCACACAAAGGGGCTGTCAGGGTAACCCACGTAGAGTTAGTTTAATCAGTGATAACTTAAGTAATAAACCACGGGTGGGGATTAAACACTAATAAGATAATTGTGAAGCCTCATCCGCCTGTTAGTGCTATCACAGACTAAAGGGGACTAAGAAGGCTGTGGTTGGAAAGGTCATTGCCTTGTCTTCACGAAAGGTTAATGACTCCGCATGAGTAACCCTATGGAGTGGCGCCTTGTGATAGGTTGTCAGGAGAACCATAGATGGAAGCGGCACCTTAACTGGGTTGTCTGGAGAATCCATGTAGAGATGGAGGCACCTTGTGATAGGTTAATGCGGAGAATCCATGTGAGCTCCTGCGATGACCTCTCGTCCGCTTATTGTTTGTGTTGGTTCTTGAAGTCCTCCCAGAGTGATTTATTGATTTGTCTTTGATTCATTATTGGAAGTAGTCTTTGATATTGTGTCTTGAGTTCATTGATGTTGTGATTGTGACTTGTTATGTTCTGAAGTGGTTTGTTGTTGTGCCTTTTGGTTTGTCGTTGTTGAGTTTCTATGTGGTCTTTGATGTTAAGTTGTCTGTTTGGAGTTAGTATTATGTTACTGTTAGACGTGCTTGGTCGGGGATCCTTCCTTGTCTACTCCCAGCACGGGGGTGGTTGGGTGGAACGTGCTTAAGCACCCGTTGGGTTTCCCAGCCTTCTATTGGGGTGCAGCGTATGCTTTACAGATGCGGGGCTCTTTGGTGGATGTTGAAGATCCAGTAATTCTTGTACCAGATGTATGTATACCCCAGATGTAATGTATTTATGGATGTATCGTCTCCCACGTGTGTTGGGATGACATTGAGATTGTGAGTACATATGTGTGTTTGTGGGGTTCTTATGTTGAGGCAGGTTGTATTTTACTCCCATTTGGATGTGATGTATATTCCGGCCTTGTATTTATTCAAGAACTGTCATTTGTAATAGTTGGTTATGTTATGTTGTATCTATCGAAATATGTAACACTTTATGTCTTTATAATTCCATGTATTGTCACATGTGCATATAGTATTGATATGGTTAGTGTTTAATGGATGTTTTAATGATGAATTGGGGATGAATAGATTTACGTAATTGATTAATTATTGCTATCTTTTTTATAGTTGTTATGGGTTAGTGTAGTCATGTCACTTCGTGTACCCCATTGGAACTAGTTGTGCCTCTTGATACATTGTTATGTTATAATACTTAAGTATGTTATTATATTCTTTTATAAAAAAAATTGTTCCGTTGTTTTAGTTCCTTTGGGGTTCACCTTAGGCGGTAATGAGCTTGAGAATTTTCTTCATTTCACCTGAAGGCACAACATTTAAATATTCATTTCTTCTAATATTTGAATGCATAAATAATATAGTAGAATATGAAGCCTTGCTGCTAGGCTTAAACATGGCCTCTAAACATGGGATCAAACTATTAACCTTCTTGGGGATTCTAAATTAGTTGTTTCACAAATAAGATCAAAGTACTCCACAAAAAATAAAAGATTGAATCGATATAGAAATGTTGTATGGAACACTATTGAGCTTTTTGATGCCTTCTCCATTGAGTGGATAGATAGATCTAAAAACTTGATGGTTGATTTCTTGGAAAACATAGCCTTGAAAAGGGATGATGCTACTTTGGAAATATTTTCACAGGTAGAACTCAAGGCTAGGCCTGCAATCTCTAAAAACATCTGCAATTAGCAAGTTTTTAATGATGACACAGATCTAATCAAATTCTTGCATTGCATTGATCAGTATGAGGTCCAAGAGATTTAAATTTTAATGCATTTTTTGAAGAATTAGATGGTAAACAAATTTTATTTGTCCAAGAAGTTGTGGATCTCAAGAAAAAAAAGATACCTAAAGGACTAGTGGCACTAGAAAGGGTGTTTGATGGGAATGATCGAGCAGTTATGAAGCAAACACTAGTAAGGAGGGAAGACATTGAAGAGATCAACCTAGGAACTGAATTGGCTCCAAAGAAGGTATACATTGAGAAAAAGATAAGCCCTACAATCAGAAAGATGTTGATTGCATTATTGAGGAAGTATAAGCATGTCTTTGCATGGTCTTATGATGACCTCAAGACATATAGAGAAGATCTATTCCAACATGAAATTCCATTAAAACTTGATGCAAAACCCTTTAGAGAAAAACAAAGACCAATAAACCCTACCTTGGAACCCAAGATACATGAGGAACTTATGAAACTTAGGAAGGGAGGTATCATCAAACCCATCAAGCATTCCAATTGGATCTCTAACTTGGTGCCTGTTAGAAAGAAGAATGGATACATAAGGTTGTGTGTAGACTTTCGAGATTTGAATGTATCTTCCCTCAAAGACAATTACCCCCTCCCAAATATGGAGGTCATGTTGCAAAGGGTAACTAGTTGTGAATTATTATCCATGATGGATAGATTTTCAGCATATAACTAGGTGAAGGTGAAAGAATCAAAATAATATAAAACTACATTTAGTACCCCTTGGGGCACATATGTGTATGTAAGGATTTCATTTGACCTAAAAAATGTTGGTGACACATTCCAAAGAGCTTTGGATGTTTCTTTTGTTGATCTGATCAATACAATAATGGTGGTATACCAAGATGACCTCACTGCATATTCCAAGAAAGTAGAGGACCATGTTGCACACCTTGAGAAAATATTCCTCAAAGCCCTAGAGTATGGCATCTCCCTAAATCCTAAAAAAGGTCATTTTCCATAACAGAGGGAAAATTATTGGGGCACATAGTGTCCAAAGATGGAGTCAAAATTGATCCAGAGAGGGTAGAAGCTATAGATAAGATCCTCATTCTTAAGACTGTAAAGGCCATTCAATATTTCTTTGGAAAAATAAATTTTGTAAGAAGATTCATATCAAATTTTGCTGAAATTGTTAAACCTATCTCAAATATATTGAATAAAGGGGGCAAGATTGACTAGACTGCAGAAGCACTCGATGCATTTATATCTATAAAAAGGGCAATCAAGGAAGCCCCAGTATTAAAATCCCCTAAATTCAGTAAACCCTTTTAGATATTTTCATTTTCATCATACTACACTATTGCAACAGTGTTGTTATAGAAGAATGATGAAGGATATGAGCAACCTATATCATTCTTTAGTAAGTCCCTTCAAGGAGCTGAATTAAAGTATGATATTACAAAAAAGTGGGCATATGCACTTTCAAAAGTAGTAAAAGCTTTTAGACCTTATTTGGTGGGAGAAAAAATAATTAAATATGTCCCTAATACTGCAGTTAAGGATGTATTTGTACAAACTTAAGTTACAGGGAGAAGGTGTAGATGGATCTTATTGAACTCAAGAGTTTGATATTGAGATCCAAATCACTAAGTTGGTAAGAGGACAATGGTTGGCCAAACTAATGGTTGAGTCAAACTTTGAAGCATCTCAAATCTGCAACATAGGGGAAGAAGAAGGTATGATTGCAAGCATAGAGAAAACCTTATGGTACACTGACATAATGTATTACTTAAAAAACCAAAAATTTCCTTAGAATTTAAATGAAAATAAAAAGAGGATCCTAAAGTTGCATGCCTCAAAATATGTCTTCATGGACAGTGACTTGTATTGGAAAAATAGAGATGGAGTACTACTGTTATGCCTAGATGAATCACAATCAAAGCATGTATTAAAGGAGACGCATGAAGGAGTCTTTGGGGGACACTTTTCAGCTAAAACCACTACCCACAAGATCTTGAGGGTTGGATACTACTAGCCTAGGGTTTTCAATGACTCTTTCACTTATGTTAGAAAGTGTGAAGCCTAATAGAAGTTTTTTGGAAAAATGAAATACCAGAAAAATCTAGTGGAGGTCACAAATAGATATTAGTGGCAACTGATTACTTCAAAAAATGGATAGAAGTCATCCCAATGAAGTAGGCCACTAGTAAAGTTGTAAAAAAAAAATGATGTAGAACACCATTACAAGGTTTGGAACACCTATACGGATAATTAAAGATAATGGTATGTGTTTTAGATTAAAAGAATTCAAAAAGTTCTGTGAAACATATGGCATCACAATTTCATATGCCTCTCCTTATCATCCACAAGCAAACGGGCGGGCTGAATCAAGAAACAAGAGTATCTTGAAGATCATTAAGAGGATGTTGGACAAGAATGAAAAAGCTTGGGATTCTAAATTGAGGATGGCAGTATGGGCGAATAGGATCACTGTTAAGAATTCAGCTAGTAAATCACCTTTTGAACTAGTATATGGGACACAAGCTAGAATGCCTATTCAAAAATTTCTACCCATATATAAGCTCATGCTTCAAGAAGACCTAAATATCATAGAACCTAAGGAGCATAGAATATAGTATTTGGAAGAATTAGATGAAATCAAAAGTCTGGACTAGGAGAAAAACATAAAAATATAGTCACAAATGAAGTACTTGTTTGAAAAAAGGGTGAAAGATAGGAAGTTTGAAGTGAATGACATGGTCCTATTATGGAATGCTAGGTGTCAAGATAAAGGGAAGCATGGGAAGTTTGAAGCTCTTTGGATGGGACCCTTTGTTGTTACAGGAAAAGGAGGTGAATATTCTTACTATCTTCAAAATATGTCAGGAGAAGATCAAGAATCACTAGTGCATGGAAAATTCCTAAAGCACTTCTTTTCTTAAAAAAAAATTCCATTCACAATAGTTCTAGGAGAAGGTCCTGAATTGCCAGTGCATGGACAATTCTTGAAATAATTCTTAAAAAAATGATTTTTCCATGCACAGTAGTTTTAGCTTTCCATCCCATTCCCCACCCCATCTTATCACATTCATTCATGATCTACTTCCCAAAGATCATTTTTGGATTTTTTCAATGAACTCGTGATCATTCATCCCCAATCGGAGCCACTATGAGAGCAAAAAATTCCTCCTCAAACATACACTAGCTTTCATTTTTCCATTCACATTTTTCCCACACCAGAATCCATTACCGTTGATTTTACATTATGTCTAACATGAAATGCAACAATTGTGTGCCAAGATCCATACTATCACCAACATTCCATTTGTATATACCCATTTATTCCTCTAGATAATCATAAAAAAACAATTTTTTCCTTTACTGCAGTATCGCAACATCAAAATAAAGGCAGCACGGATTGGTAGTTTCCAAGCTATGAAATAAGCCCTTACCACCATACTGTTAGGAGATTATATAACATGTGTGGTGAAGTGGTACTCACCGCCACCCCATGGGGAGAATTATAAGGAAATGCAGTAATGCGGTACCTACCGTTGTCCTGCATAAGGTGATCTAAAGAAGTGCAATAAGGCAGTAAATAACAAAGAAATAAAGCATACACTGCTATATCACAAGGAGGATGAGCAACATATGTGGTAGAGCAATATACACTGCAACCCTACAACAAGAAGCCTTAACCAATGCAGTATAGTGGTAAGCATTGGAAGAAAAGTGGACATCACAGTACCGCGTGAGGTGGATAATATGGCTACAATATGGAAGTATATACACCGCTATCACATAGAAACACAAAATGAGAAGAAAAAGGTATATAAAAGAGCACAAGACCTGATACAGTTGTACTACAGTGGGTATAATAAGAGATGAAGATAGTACAGTAATCATGGCATCATTAAAATTTGCAACAATAAATACAGAAAATCACGCCAGCCACCCTGACACATAGTGCAAAATTAATTTTGAGGATTTGAGCTTGTTCGGAAATTATCTGGCTAAGATTTGGCATTAATACTGATATGACTAAATATCACACCCTCAAAAGCAAGTGAATTTTCCTAAGACTATACACAATTGAAATGTATTATTATGGACAAAGCTAAGGACATCAAGAAAATGAGCTCTACGAATGTCAAGCACTCGTGGGTAAGTGCACGAACGACCCTTTGAAGAAGCTTGATTGATGTAGTATTTGGTAGATCTTTGTTATTTGAAGTCATAGTAGGAAAAATTGAAATATACCTCCTAAAAGAAAACAATCAGAAGTAAAGGAAAGTAAGGCCAAAATTAAGGAAGAAGAACCTATGATAAAAAAGAGACCACTCCACCAATCTATACTAGATATACTTCCAAGGTCAACCAAGGAGGGTAATAAGAAATTGCTTGTAGACACCTCAAAGGGTTGTAGGGATGCTCTCATTCCCAAATCTAGGTGGGACTTATTTTGGTATTTCTACAGTAAGAGAAATGAGAAGATTTTAGTGTTAAACCCTTGGATGTTGGATTTAGAAGGATTGATTGTCTTGAATGTGTTCATTGATGTGGATTTTATCAGAATACTAGCCAAACATTATCACTCTGCTACCAAAACAATAAGGTTTCCAAATGGTTCAATGTTGGTAGAGGTAACCAGAGCAACTATCATTGATTGTTTTGACTTAAAGAAGTAGGTTCTAACCAAAATAAACCTATAGAAAAGTGAGGAAGATTATACCAGGTTAAGAAGGACTTATAGAAGTGGTGAGGTACCCCTATATATGAAAAGATGCATCGGTAACAAAACAAACCCAACTTCTACTTCCACTATTGAACCATTCACTGTGATAGATTTTCAATATTATTTTGTGAATACATATCTAGCTTTGTGCCAAGTACTAGGTATGGATGCTCAAGATAAAATTCCAATAATCCTGATGATGATGGCCATGAGAATCCAAAACCCTAAGACTAATATTGAATATAAATTTACTTCATACCTTGAGAGGGCATTGGATTATGAATTCTCACAAGTCATAGAGGATAGAGTGTCAATTACATTCAGACACTATTCCCTACTATGTCATTTGATACTATACCAAAATTGGGACCATTGGACTAAACAAATGGACTTGGATAGAGTGGATGATCAAAGGAATCCCACACCTATCCAAAAGTGGTGTTATATTTGGGACAGTTGGTGCTAGAATTGAAGCTTTGTTGTATTCTATAAAGACTTTGTGCACAGAATCCTTAGAGTTCTTGGTTATTCAATACCAACATTTCCAAACAAAATAAAAAAATTGTTGAGACCTCTGGACCTAAGATAGGAGTAAGGTCATACACACAATTTTGGTGATTGGTTCTTTCTCCTGGCAGAAGTTACAATAATAAGAATTTATGGATTCCCCACTACTCACATATTGCTGAAATTTGTGCCTCTTAGACTAGCATTTTTAGAGTTCATGTGGCAAATGATGTGGATGGAAAAGGACATGATGCACAAACAGAAGAAAGGAAAATTCTTTCCAAACTTAACCAAATGTGGAGACTGGATAGTAGGCTCAAATACACTGGAGGAGTTGCAATATTATTTGAAGACAAGATATACATTGGATTCTAGAAAAGCAAGAGCCTTTGACCCTGAAAATCACATGAATAACATAAGGCATAATCTTCTTACCAAAATGACAATGGCACACCAAGTGGACTATGAAGAGGATGTGATAAGAAATTTCCTTACTTTTCAAGAGGAATCCCTTAGAAATAAGAAATGGGAGGTTATAATGAAGCTTGAAGAAAGGAAGAAGAAAAATGATAGAAGTTTCCTTGGCTATTTCGTTGAGGAAAAAGACCCCATCAAGAGGATAAGTAAAATAATTGATAAATTTGAGGATTTATATAGTAAAAGAGAAGTGTATCTTCAGGAAGATGGTGGTAAGATAACTACATAGCACACCTTAGACACAGCATCAGAGTCTCCCATGGAGCAATTTCCTCCCAAGAGACAAAATACACAAAGTACTGAGCCATTGGTACCTTATGAGGAGAGTGAAGGGGTGGGAGATATTAAAGAGGTGGCCACTATATTATAGTCACTAGAGGGTCATGTTTAGATTGATCAACCAATCCACAAGACCAATACCCATAGGCATGAGGAAAGGGTGGATGATGGAGAAAAAACAAGTACAAAGATACATGAAGATGAAAGGAAAATTGCTGCCAGGAGGTTTATAAAGGATGATGAGTTTATTAAAACTCTAGAATTTAGGGACTTTTGGACAAAAATGAAGGTTAAAGAGTTTCAAGAGAGAATAGAAAAGAATGAAATGGAAATTGAGAAATCTCAAAAGGGTCAAATGGTGGCACAAACCTTTGAGGAACTAAAAATTTATCATATTGGCATTAGCCCTCAAAAGGCTAGAGAGGTGATTTTTAAAAGTAACAAGCTCATCTTCCCAGGTTTGGAACTAAAGAAAATGTTTTTTCTTGATAAATTACGAGCTCAAGAGGATCCAATGCTTGTTACAAAGTTTGAATCTGATGAAGGAGTTAGTGGAATAGGCTATAAACCCAAAATTGAAACCCTAGCTATATGGATCAAACAGAAAAACACACAGAAGCCAAAATTATTGTATGTCATTCAAGGAATGAAAGGGTCAGCAATGGTAAGGACAATACAAGACACCACCCCTTTGGAGGTAGCCACAATGACCATGTATTCAACCATGTTCACTTGTGCAACTGTTAAGGTATTAGAGGATATAATGAAGGAATATGAAAAGGAACAAAGGTTCCTAAATGATGAAGCTAATAAACTATTTATGGAGAATGTCAAATTGAAAGAATAGTTAAAAGGAGCAGGAATTTCACAAAGCAAGGAGATAGTGTTATATAAGCCTCTTAATGCTCCATTAAAAGTTGTACATAGCATTCATGTTGAGCAAACAAAGGCTCCTTAGAAGGAATTGGATGAAATGAGAGAGGTCAGCAATAAAACCCAAGATGAAGTAAAATGGAAAGTTTACAAAGTTATGGAAAAGATTCTTGAGCACGGGATAAATTTGGTTATTGATAAATTGGAGAGTGTGCATGACAGTTATAAATCACTTCAGCGGGCAATTGATCAAATAAAAGAACATATGCTTGCATTGGATTCCCTATGCAAAACGTGGTAGCCTATTCACCACTCTATCTAAGTTATGCAAAGTTCTACAAAGGAGTCTTAATGCTCCTACAACATTAAAACCAACTGAGAAAATAGTGAAGATGATTGTTGATGAATTCCAGTATATACAAGGGGAGGATAAGAGGATTGTGACACGAATGGATTCATTCCATACCTTAAAACAATGGTATATACTAGAAATTGTGAAAGATGATGATTAGCTAAAAGACTTGGATGAGTGGAAGAGAGATTTCGGTCAGGTTATTCATAAGTGTATAACCCTTGTACAAGATTAGGATGGCATCGGTCTTCACAAGCTCAATTTGATTATGGGTGGATTAATTGTTCTTGATGCTTGATATCTAAAGTTTGTCAATGATACAAAGGAACTACTAGATAGTCGATGGAAGACTTATCTTGCAAACATACCAAAGATCCAGGAATATCAGCGGCCATCAGATTTTATGGTGTATCAGTGGGAAGAAAAGTATTTGGCTTTAGATGAGTAGGTCACTAAGCCAAGGGAGTCTAGATGTCTATCATGGAGAGGAAAGCTTTGCTAGACTAATGATCATAGGATTTCTATGTTGATTAAAGGAAACATATGTCTAAATGTCTTAAGCCTTGTTATTACTTTGATTGTGTTAATTAAATAGTTGTTAGTATTTAAAGAAGTGGTTTTGAAAGGTCGTCTCTTTTTGTAAAAGGCCTATAGCTTGTTGCTTCCTATATAAATAGGAAACCAATGCCAATTTTGATATCATCATCATTTCATATTCCATTCCATCACCACTATAGTAGGTATTAGTAAGAGATAGATTGCACATTCCACCTATCCATATCATACCAAAGACTTCTGCTATAAATGTATATATTTTCAAGCAATATAATGGAGAAGATTGCTCATAATTGATGATCTATTTTGGTGTTTAATTGTTGTGTTAATTTTCATGCTTAGCTATTACTGTGTTGTCTCCAAAGTGGTTTCTTCAAGTTATTTAAATTCATAAAATTTATTAGGACACATTTTTTGTTGTTGTATGATTATTTTGATTGGGTTCTGGTGAGAGAATTAAAGTTATTTCAGTTAATTCATTTTAATTGGTTTCCTCAAGGATTAAAATACTTTTAAGGTAATTAAGCTAATTGGTTTCCCTTAAACTAAGAATTAAAAATCCTTTCATAGCATCACAGTAATTTGAGGGAATAACACTGGGATCATTAAAGAAGAGTATTGTAACAAACAAACCTTCACGTTTGGACAAGGTGTAAACATTCAAAAGTTCCCAAAAATTAGAGTTAAGTTGAATATTACGTTTACCTATTATACATATATATATCCATTTCCATCATTCATCTATCAACTCCATTCACCCAATAGATTAGGCAGTGGTCAATTTTAAAACATTTTATATAAATTCAATTCACATTCCTTATTATTTAAACACTCTCAGTAGGTATTAGTTATCAAGTTTTGCATCTACTTCACCCCCATGTGCCATTGTGAGTAGATTTCCTAAAGTAGGATTCATTTTAACTCTCAAATCTGCCTTATCATTCAGGTATACCCGCCTAGGTCTAGCAAAGCCTGAAGAGTAGGAGGTGATCAATCTTATTTACCTCATTTGTTGGCCAAAAGTGTACTAAGAGACTGGCACCCTCTTAAGGCTCAAAACCTGCACTTTTGAGACCTAACACAACCTACAAAATGTTAGGTACATATATGTGAATGTTTTATCCTAAATATATAATGTGTAACAGACCAAAATTTTCCATTCCGTACAAAATATAGTAAATGAGTAACATTCATTTTAGGTAAGGAGATAGAAGTACATCCATCACCTGATATATCCATAACATGTATACCAAGAGTTATCCATAAAGACTCAAATTAATTTCATACAACATTATCAATGTACATACACCGTTAAAGGTGTTACAAGTTATCTATTTTAATGATACAATAAATAAATCATCTATTTCAATGATGCCAAAATGAAAAAGGGTCTGGAAAATTCAATTACTAACTATTATCCTCATTTTCCAAATTAGTTTAATAGATTCTAACAATTAT
>VDFB02028990.1:0-18494 GCA_007258455.2 Sequoia sempervirens
TTTCCATAGAGCTACACAACCATATGGTCCATTTAATCTCCTCCTTTGTAGTCTAAACATTAAGTCTGTTACTTCAAAGTATTGATAATGTTTTCAAAGTATGTATTTGAATCTTTGATTGATAATATGTTTCTGTTTATGCTCTCCTCTTTCTATCTATGTTTTATTTCCTATGTAAGTCTCAAGGAATCTTAACAAAGGTTCTTTTGAAACACTACAAAGAATCTGAGTAATCCTATAAATTTCACTTTTATACATTCTATTAGGATCAATGAGTTTCTTGAATCATAATTTCCCATGGCTTACTTGCTAGGAAGGTTTTCTATTACTCTCTGGACTCTTGGAATAAAATTGTAGCTTAATGAATTGATTTTGCGTTCAATTTAGTAGAGTATGTTCTTTGTGGTTAGTTCCTGCAACCATTCATGTTTTACATAATTGATGTTTGGAGAAGAGTTGCAACTAGATTTTCTCTAAGGTTTATTCAATTATTGGATTAGGTTGTGCCTATTGTCGAAAGATGTAATCATTCATCCTCATTTTGCAAATTCACCTCTTGAAATTCACATCCTAGGAAGAGGCATGAGCATTCATTACTAGAAGCTGGGGAAAATCTCATTCTCTTCAAGGATATAAGTTTATCATATTGTATGTTCATCTTCCTAATGATGTTGAAGATAACAACATTTGTCAGATCCATCAAAATGCACAATGTGATTTATATTGAGGACATTATTGTCCCCAAGAGGCCATATTTATTAATTTCTATACTCTTTATCATGGCCTTAGTCCTCTGTCCTACAAACATTAACTAGTTTCCTATTAAAATTGTGGAACGACACTGGTTGCTAGGCTCTTCAGAGGAGTGTGTCTTTTACATTGAAATCAAACCTTAGGGGATGTAATGCCCTCCATATTTCACCCTATTGGTGTTGGTCGGGTAGTCCATTAGTATTGTTGCGACTTCTTTTATGGTTGGGTATTTAGCTCATTTGATTTAAACCTGGTTATTAGTACTTTGATTAATCATTACATCAAAATAAGATTATTAAGGTTAAATTCCTTTAGATAATTGAATTAGATGCTAACGATATTAAAGAATGAATAAAATACTTATTGAAAATTGTTAATTTGGAATACAATTAAATGCATTTATATGCATGAGTGTTAGTTTGTAACAACTTTGCATGGAAGGGATGACTTTAATTGTTTTCCAAATATAGTTGTGCATGTACCGGTTTTAGGAAATATAACAGAATGCTTTTGAAGATTCTTTGTGACTAAAAACTAGCACTATATTTATGATGGCATCCTCTAATAGTGGGGAATCAATCGTTATGAGTTGGTTATGCATTATGGCAGTGGAGGTTAGTGCATTCTCTGCCAAGGGATTTGGGGGGATTTTATTTTCTTCCTCAGGATGGAAGCCTTTGGGGGAGGGTTTGAGGCGTGCCATATACAAATTTCGCTATTTGGCATGATGGTGGGGGATAGGGCTGACTGCAAGGCTTGAAGAAAATTCATAGAGGACTCAATAGGATGCTAAAAGTCTATCGTCAAAACTAGTGGCTAGCTCCCCACGGTACACATTATGCAATTCTTAACTCCTCTCTCCTCATAGCTTTATATTTCATAGAGGTATCGTGTTTAGTCACCCTTTATAATTTTCATTGTTAAATCTTTGCAACTCTGCTGATTTCATGTGCTTGTAAGTTTTTGAAACCCACAACTGTGGAAATTGGCTTAATGTCTATTTATGGCAACTGCTTAAAAGTTCCTTAGGTAGTCCTAAAACATTGAGCCTTATCTTTGTTTGCACATATTGTATTCATATCTAGCGTAGCTTTTATTTTCAACTTCTATGTTTCACAAACTTTCCCTTTGGTTTTGCTTCAAAGGATGTTCTCACTCTGTCCCCAAGATAGCCATCACGGGCATGAAGGTCAACCGTGCGCACCTTATAACCAACTTCTTATGTAATGCTTTAAAGGTTACTGATGTGAGAAGTATCCGTGGCCCTCACTCACCAACCTTCTCGACTGCATGCACCTTGAACACATACAAAGCTTATAGGGTTGGGGGCATTCCTGAGAACTTCACTAGTTCATCGATTTTGAGAGCTCCCTTATGAAATCTATCTAGAACATATCCTCCAACCATCGATAAGTGCTTAACATCTATGTGCCTTTCCTTTCTCATCTGTCACTTCTCTTCCACAAAACAGCGTAGCTCTCTTCTGCTTAACTGGCATGCTCCTAGAACATAAGCAATGCTTACAATGTTAGGATAGGCTCCAGGGCGCTTCACCAATTTGAAGATTTTGAGACCTTCCTTGCAAAGTCCATTTTGTGCACATCCTGCAACCCATCACATCTGCAATATTTGAAAATAGAATGGGTTAGAGGTTTAAATAATCTCTCTAATTTCAGTGTCAACCAGACTCAGCTGCAACACTTGAACATAATAGGAAGTTTAAATGTTTAAATAACCTGTTTGATTCTACTGACAATCTATCGCAGTTGCAACACTTGAAAATAATGATAATAATGCAAGTAGATGGCGATATTTCCAAATTCCAATATTCCCTTTCTAATATATATACTTGGAAAGCTATCACAGTTACAACATTTAGAGTTGAGGTATTGTACAAAATTAAATAGCCTCCCTGAAACCTTTGGTAACTTATCACAACTGCAACTTTTAGACTGCAAAGGTGTAGTAAATTATATAATCTCTCTGATTTCATTGTCAACCTGTCTAAGCTACGGCGCTTGAACATAGTAGGAAGTTTAAAGGTTTATATAATCTCTCTAATTTCATTGTTAACCTGTCTCAGCCGTCGCTATTTCTTAGTGCATACCTGGTTCAGATTGTTTCATTTAACATCGTCACTAACCCCCTCTAAAACTCATCACTGTGTAAAATGACATTAATGTTCCTGCTCACTAAGTGATTACCTGATTTTGTGTTGCTTTAAGGGTTGTAGTTGTGTGAGGGGATGCGTAGGTTCCAAACAGCGTGACTGCGTACCAAGCTTCCAATTTTTAAGAGACTTTTTTTCCCCTGTGCATTTATTCGTCCTTGATACTAAGGGCTTCCTTGCGTAGGCCAAAAGCTTTTTTTGAATTCGATCAATCTTATCTCTTTCTAATCATTCATTCTACTTGTATTCAGGAAAGATCTTCTTGAGAATGGAATGCAATCCTTCTAAAATTGACTCATCTCACCTTATATTTACCGTTATACCCTCTGTAGATTCGATGGCTTTGATTGTCTATCTACAACCGATAGGTGCATGCTCATTTAATTAGAACCTTTAGTGTGGAAAGTATAGGGATTTGTGTTTCAATCAGAATCTTTATTTAATTTATATATATAATCTGTTTATATGCATTATATGCCTATGGTGGCAGACGATTTACATATCTATGTTGTGGTCTTGTAAAAGTAGACCCATGCTTTAATAAATTGATTGTAGATGATTAACTAGGAACGAAAGGAAAACGGTATTTACATATCTAGATGAATAAAGAGTTTATTTAGATAGGTAAATTCGGTGTTTAGATAATGAGCTATAAGAAATGTGTAAAGAATTATAAGAGGAAGTTTAATCTATTCTATAAGGGTTGTTTTGAACTATGAAGCTCTACTATAAAAGTTAGTTAGATATACGCGAGGAAAAATAGTTATATTTATTTATTTTGAGTTATGTGAGTATTTCTAAAAGTATAAAATGTAAATTGAGTGTCTATTAGTAATTCTCATGTAGTACGTGCACTATAATGAATATTTTAGAACATTATTATGAAGATCTTATCCTTCTATAAGAATCACTAAACTCTAGAATAGTAGACAATAATAGATGCCTTTTTATTTGTAATATAATGCTTCATCATATAAGCGTTTACTTATCAAGATATTGGCATAAGATGGTGAGTGAGAGGTTGTAAAAGTCGTCACCTTGACGAAGTCTTTAGGTTAAAAATACCTTAAACTCTATCCATTATTTCTTTTAATGATTTCTTAGAGCTATACTTGAATATGCGAGGAATTTTGAGGATGAATAGGATGATGCTTCTATAATAGTTGTGCATTATGATTCGTTATATAAGTAGATATTGTTGGAAGTTGCGAAGGTTTTATTTTTGCGATTGATATTGAAGTGGGTGGATTTTGTTAATCTTGATTGAGTTTGAAGAATTTGATGCGATATTTTTCACTATTTGTTCTACTGTTGTCACCTTGATGGAAACCATTATGTTGATAATTTGTTGTCTTCCAGAGGATAGAGGGGATATGATTTTTATTTTATATTTTTGCAAGGGTTGGTATGGGGGCTGACGACCTAGGAGGATCGCCTTGGGTAACCCATATCAAGCACGGTGTATTTATTGAGTTTAATGTTGTTTCACCTGAAAGCAGGTGGTTTTATGATTCTGTCTAGTACTTTGATGATGGTTGATCTTGCACTTGGATTGTTTTTATGTGCCTTGAGCCTTGCATTTGAATGTGGTTTTCGTTACCTTGAAGTTCTAGCGCGAGATGGTGCATGCCTGTCTTGGTGCAGCTATTTTATTGGATTACGTTTCTTGAGCAAGTTGGCTTTCCAGTGGTTCTTCATGGGGGCCGGCACACAAAGTGGTGCCTGGGTAACTCATGTGGAATTAGTCTAATAAGTGAAAACTAAAATTAGTGTATTAGGGAAATGGGTAGTCTAAAATATTTAACTTGATCATTATGCCTCGCTCATGGACTCAAGGGCTAGTTCAGACTTGGGAATGAGTCGAGAAGGCCTGGAATGGCAAGATCATTATCTTGTCTTTATGAAAGATAATCGATTCCGCATTGGATTGCATGTGGGGCCAGGTTTCGTAAGAGGTCACCAGGGTAACCCAAGTTGGGGGCCGGGGCCTAGGAAGATTCGCCAGGGTAACCCATGCAACATTACGATGACACTTCGCCCTTTAACAACCATGTATGCTTTGTTTCCCTCTAAGTTATTCTTGGGCCTCTAGAAGCACATGTTGGCATTTGTATGTTGATGCTTTATTGGTTATTCCTTATGTTGGGCACATCTTGTGTTGGTTATATCTTATGCTGGAGATTGCCTTATGTTATTGTGGATCTTGTTGTGAAGTCTTGTATCCTTGTTTTGTTTGATGGTTATTGTTGGGGTCCTTCTTGTCATCTCTTAGCATGGGGGGTGGGCCTTAGGGTCCATGTGGTTGGGTGGAACGTGCTATGCACCCCATTGGGTCCCCAGTCGTCGATCGAGAAGTGCGAAATTGTACCTTGCAGTGACTCCTGAGTTGAACCAGAGTTGGATCTAGTATTGCAGCTTTGTACTCCTTCATTTCAAATGTATCATTTCATTTTATTGTATCTTCCCCATTCATGTTGGGAAGCGGCATTGTAATATTGTAATCCTTGATTAATGATGTTGTTGTGTAAAGTAATGCAGTCATGTAAACGCAAGGGATTTGTTATATGTAGTTCATGCTTAGTTTCATTTCATGTGATATATGATTATTATGATGTATGTTAGTACTTTTAAAAAAAAATTGGTGCCATAAATGTTAGATGTATTAGTATCCTTTGGGGTTGCTTGGTGGGGCATTACAGCTTGGTATTAGAGCATAGGTTCGCACACTGGGGCAGTATGAGCCCTTTGTGTTGACCTAGCTGTTCGTACTTGTAAGGGTGTGTCAGTCTATTTGTGTAGTCTATACTTGGTTGCTCTTGTTTGTCTCTAGGTGATGTACGTCCAATGGTGCAGAAATCCAATGGAATGGATAGGACCCTCGGTGTAGTGCACAATGCATCGATATTCTTCCTACTGGAAATGCATTTTGGAACTCTTGTGTTACCCTTGAGTTGCTTTGTGGTGTCTCTGGTGTGAAGTGAATTTGAGTGTGTATGCGGTGTATGTGTGTTAAATCTGAAATTATGTGTGTTTTGAAGTGATAATTATGTTTCTATTTCTGAAAAGGCCATAAACTATGATCTTGTGACACATATATTGTGAGATTTTGCATTGAGTAATGAATAGAATGTAGTACATGATGTTTAAATGATGAAGTTTAACCAGAAATGTGTATTTTGGCAATGAATTAGCATGAATAACTGGTGCTAATGTGTCATGTTTCCATATTAGTTTATGATTTTCAGGTAGTCGAATTTGAATCTTGATGATGAAGGTAATTAATTGGTTATGTTTAACATGTGGATTTAATACTATGGTTGCATCTGATTAGTAATTGTTATTGATGATTGTTTATGATGTATCACTAATTGTAGAGTGTTAGAAGGATGATGTTGTATCACTCATTCATGAGAGGCATACGACACGACAATTCCCTCTACACTAGGTTGATTTGATATATATATGGTGTACACAATGTTTGCTTTTATGCAGGATTGCAGGTAGTAAGCCTCGATTCCACCTGCTCTGGCAGGACTGGGTAGCCTCATGAAACCCAATGGGAATAATGTGGAAAAATAGAGTTGACAAGAAAGTTTCCCCAACTTAGTTTGTCCACCCCATCCTTGTGATTGGAAAATCAGTCTGGTTGCAACCCCGTCACCACTTTCGTTTTGGTATCATTTCTTTATTTTTGGTTTGTTTAATTTTTGTCGGTCACTTGACGACGTTTAATTGACGTTTTAATTTTGGTGTTGATGTGCTTATGATCATTGATATTGTTGTGTTACCGTGTTTATGCTTGAGCTCGACTTCCAGGAGTAAGTCGAAGAAAAGGGGGGGGGAGAATGTAATGCCCTCCATATTTCACCCTATTGGTGTTGGTCAGGTAGTCCATTAGTATTGTTGCGACTTCTTTTATGGTCGGGTATTTAGCTCATTTGATTTAAACCTGGTTATTAGTACTTTGATTAATCATTACATCAAAATAAGATTATTAAGGTTAAAATCCTTTAGATAATTGAATTAGATGCTAACGATATTAAAGAATGAATAAAATAATTATTGAAAATTGTTAATTTGGAATACAATTAAATGCATTTATATGCATGAGTGTTAGTTTGTAAAAAATTTGCATGGAAGGGATGACTTTAATTGTTTTCCAAATATAGTTGTGCATGTACTGGTTTTAGGAAATATAACGGAATGCTTTTGAAGATTCTTTGTGACTAAAAACTAGCACTATATTTATGATGGCATCCTCTAATAGTGGGGAATCAATCGTTATGAGTTGGTTATGCATTATGGCAGTGGAGGTTACCACATTATCTGCCAAGGGATTCAGGGGGATTTTATTTGCTTCCTCGGGATGGAAGCCTTTGGGGAAGGGTTTGAGGCATGCCATATACAGAGTTCGCTATTTGGCATGATGGTGGGGGATAGGGCTGACTGCAAGGCTTGAAGAAAATTCATAGAGGACTCACCAGGATTCTAAAAGTCTTTCGTCAAAACTAGTGGCTGGCTCCCCACGCTATGCATTATGCAATTCTTAACTCCTCTCTCCTCATAGCTTTATATTTCATAGAGGTATCGTGTTCAGTCACCCTTTATAATTTTCATTGTTAAATCTTGCAACTCTGCCGATTTCATGTGCTTGTAAGTTTCTGAAACCCACAGCTGTGGAAATTGGCTTAATGTCTGTTTATGGCAACTGCTTAAAAGTTCCTTAGGTAGTCCTAAAACATTGAGCCTTATCTTTGTTTGCACATATTGTATTCATATCTAGCGTAGCTTTTATTTTCAACTTCTATGTTTCACAAACTTTCCCTTTGGTTTTGCTTCAAAGGATGTTCTCACTCTGTCCCCAAGATAGCCATCACGGGCATGAAGGTCAACTGTGCGCACCTTATAACCAACTTCTTATGTAATGCTTTAAAGGTTACTGATGTGAGAAGTATCCGTGGCCCTCACTCGCCAACCTTCTCGACTGCATGCACCTTGAACACATACAAAGCTTATAGGGTTGGGGGAATTCCTGAGAACTTCACTAGTTCATCGATTTTGAGAGCTCCCTTATGAAATCTATCTAGAACATATCCTCCAACCATCGATAAGTGCTTAACATCTATGTGCCTTTCCTTTCTCATCTGTCACTTCTCTTCCACAAAACAGCGTAGCTCTCTTCTGCTTAACTTGCATGCTCCTAGAACACAAGCAATGCTTACAATGTTAGGATAGGCTCTAGGGTGCTTCACCAATTTGAAGATTTCGAGACCTTCCTTGCAAAGTCCATTTTGTGCACATTCTGCAACCCGTCACATCTGCAGTATTTGAAAATAGAATGGGTTAGAGGTTTAAATAATCTCTCTGATTTCAGTGTCAACTATACTCAGCTGCAACACTTGAACATAATAGGAAGTTTAAATGTTTAAATACCCTGTTTGATTCTACTGACAATCTATCGCAGTTGCAACACTTGAAAATAATGATAATAATGCAAGTAGATGGTGATATTTCCAAATTCCAATATTCCCTTTCTAATATATATACTTGGCAACCTATCACAGTTACAAAATTTAGAGTTGAGTTATTGTACAAAATTAAATAGCCTCCCTGAAACCTTTGGTAACTTATCACAGCTGCAACTTTTAGACTGCAAAGGTGTAGTAAATTATATAATCTCTCTGATTTCATTGTTAACCTATCTCAGCCGTCGCTATTTCTTAGTGCATACCTAGTTCAGATTGTTTCATTTAACATCGTCACTAACCCCCTCTGAAACTCATCACTATGTAAAATGACATTAATGTTCCTGCTCACTAAGTGATTACCTGATTTTGTATTGCTTTAAGGGTTGTAGTTGTGTGAGGGGATGAGTAGGTTCCAAACAGCGTGACTGCATACCAAGCTTCCAATTTTTAAGAGACTTTTTTTCCCCTGTGCATTTATTCGTCCTTGATACTAAGGGCTTCCTTGCGTAGGCCAAAAGCTTTTTTTTGAATTCGATCAATCTTATCTCTTTCTAATCATTCATTCTACTTGTATTCATGAAAGATCTTCTTGAGAACGGAATGCAATCCTTCTAAAACTGACTCATCTCACCTTATATTTACTGTTATACCCTCTGTAGATTTGATGACTTTGATTGTCTATCTACAACTGATAGGTGCATGCTCATTGAATTAGAACCTTTAGTGTGGAAAGTATAGGAATTTGTGTTTCAATCATAATCTTTATTTAATTTATATATATAATATGTTTATATGCATTATATGCGTATGGTGGTAGACGATTTACATATCTATGTTGTGGTCTTGTAAAAGTAGACCCATGCTTTAATAAATTGATTGTAGATGATTAACTAGGAACGAAAGGAAAACGGTATTTACATATCTAGATGAATAAAGAGTTTATTTAGATAGGTAAATTCGGTGTTTAGATAATGAGCTATAAGAAATGTGTAAAGAATTATAAGAGGAAGTTTAATCTATTCTATAAGGGTTGTTTTGAACTATGAAGCTCTACTATAAAAGTTAGTTAGGTATACGTGAGGAAAAATAGTTATATTTATTTATTTTGAGTTATGTGAGTATTTCTAAAAGTATAAAATGTAAATTGAGTGTCTATTAGTAATTCTCATGTAGTACGTGCACTATAATGAATATTTTAGAACATTATTATGAAGATCTTATCCTTCTATAAGAATCACTAAACTCTAGAATAATAGACAATAATAGATGCCTTTTTATTTGTAATATAACGCTTCATCATATAAGCGTTTACTTATCAAGATATTGGCATAATATGGTGAGTGAGAGGTTGTAAAATTTGTCACCTTGACGAAGTCTTTAGGTTAAAAATACCTTAAACTCTATCCATTATTTCTTTTAATGATTTCTTAGAGCTATACTTGAATATGCGAGGAATTTTGAGGATGAATAGGATGATGCTTCTATAATAGTTGTGCATTATGATTTGTTATATAAGTAGATATTGTTGGAAGTTGCGAAGGTTTTATTTTTGCGATTGATATTGAAGTGGGTGGATTTTGTTAATCTTGATTGAGTTTGAAGAATTTGATGCGATATTTTTCACTATTTGTTCTACTGTTGTCACCTTGATGGAAACCATTGTGTTGATAATTTGTTGTCTTCCAGAGGATAGAGGGGATATGATTTTTATTTTATATTTTTGCAAGGGTTGGTATGGGGGCTGACGACCTAGGAGTATCGCCTTGGGTAACCCATATCAAGCCCGGTGTATTTATTGAGTTTAAAGTTGTTTCACCTGAAAGCAGGTGGTTTTATGATTCTATCTAGTACTTTGATGATGGTTGATCTTGCACTTGGATTGTTTTTATGTGCCTTGAGCCTTGCATTTGAATGTGGTTTTCGTTACCTTGAAGTTCTAGCACGAGATGGTGCATGCCTCTCTTAGTGCAACTATTTTATTGGATTACGTTTCTTGAGCAAGTTGGATTTCCATTTGAGTCTTTGAGATATGTTGTTAGTAGGGGAGTGGTTCTTCATGGGGGCTGACACACAAAGTGGTGCCTGGGTAACTCATGTGGAATTAGTCTAATAAGTGAAAACTAAAATTAGTGTATTAGGGAAATGGGTAGTCTAAAATATTTAACTTGATAATTATGCCTCGCTCATGGACTCAAGGGCTAGTTCAGACTTGGGAATGAGTCGAGAAGGCCTGGAATGGCAAGATCATTATCTTGTCTTTATGAAAGATAATCGATTCCGCATTGGATTGCATGTGGGGCCGGGTTTCGTAAGAGGTCACCAGGGTAACCCAAGTTGGGGGCCGGGGCCTAGGAAGATTCGCTAGGGTAACCCATGCAACATTGTGATGACACTCCATCCTTTAACAACCATGTATGCTTTGTTTCCCTCTAAGTTATTCTTGGGCCTCTGGAAGCACATGTTGGCATTTGTATGTTGATGCTTTATTGGTTATTCCTTATGTTGGGCACATCTTGTGTTGGTTATATCTTGTGCTGGAGATTGCCTTATGTTATTGTGGATCTTGTTGTGAAGTCTTGTATCCTTGTTTTGTTTGATGGTTATTATTGGGGTCCTTCTTGTCATCTCTTAGCACGGGGGGTGGGCCTTAGGGTCCACGTGGTTGGGTGGAATGTGCTATGCACCCCATTGGGTCCCCAGTCATCGATCGAGAAGTGCGAAATTGTACCTTGCAGTGACTCTTGAGTTGAACCAGAGTTGGATCTAGTATTGCAGCTTTGTACTCCTTCATTTCAAATGTATCATTTCATTTTATTGTATCTTCCCCATTCATGTTGGGAAGCGGCATTGTAATATTGTAATCCTTGATTAATGATGTTGTTGTGTAAAGTAATGCAGTCATGTAAACGCAAGGGATTTGTTATATGTAGTTCATGCTTAGTTTCATTTCATGTGATATATGATTATTATGATGTATGTTAGTACTTTAAAAAAAAAATTGGTGCCATAAATGTTAGATGTATTAGTATCCTTTGGGGTTGCTTGGCGGGGCATTACAGGGGACAGGTATAAAGGTCAACACCCCTCCCATCTACTTCTATTATCCAAGTTTATGTTTTATATTGGCTGTAGATTTAGCCTCCTCCTTTTATCTATTTTTTATATATGGCTTATCTATGGTTCAGGTAACCTAAATGGTAAATTGATTGTTTTGCGTCTCTTGGGTCAAAAAATGGGTGTAATACCAATCTAACCTTCACAAAAAGCCTAGAATTTATTTGTGACTAGGGTCAATAATCTCTAAAATTCTTGTTCATGTTGACAAACTTATATATAACTAAATAAATTAGCTAATATTAATATATCAATTTGAAGCAGTGACTGATGTGATGTTTGAGCTTAATCATCACACATACATGCTTGCAGCTAAATGCTAAAAATGTATGATGTTCTTACCTGTGTGGTATACACCTACACCATTTAATAAAAATGGTGTAGAAAGCATAAGTAGGTGCATTGTTACCTCTTTTAACTAGTCTGCAGTCAACACATTTTTTACCTACAAATGTGCATGACATAAAACGTTGGCACAGTGGGACTTAATATGATATCATATGATTAGAGGGTTAGTCATTGAATTGATATATGTTTTTATCCAAGTCATAAACCATTGAGATGATCTGGTAATAGTGTCTACCAGATACATTAGATTAACACTCTTGAAGTTGGCCATGCAAGTAAGTTATCATTCCCTAGGAAGAGATATGCAGCTAGATTACTTGTTACATTTTACCCATTGAGAGTTGTGCATTTTGATATGTTTATACATAGCTCTATTGGAATTGAATTTAACTCGATTAATAGCTTCTATGTCATATATGTGAGGCTATGAAACAACTTGAGTACACTAATTCAAGGCCTAGTTTTCAACCGTGTTGGCTACATTGTCTTTGAAGGATAGTCAATCTCCTCATTTGTCTATAGATTTAACCTTCATATGTAAACTACTTAATAACACGCTTTCCTTCTCACCTTCTCACCTTGAAGAATGACTAGCCCAAGTAAAGAGAATGCAAAAGGTAGAATTACTAGGATTGATTATTTAACCTAAGTTAATGTATTTATGTGTTAGGACTTACACCGTGTTGGTTTTCTTTTAATAAAAAAAGCAAAATTGTTGTTTTTCTAGTAAATTTTTTTGGGCATGACAGAAAATACAAAGTAAATTTTATAGAAGATAATAGAGATGCTACTTCACTGTGCATTGCTATTTAGAAATTGTGCAATTCATCCATGTGCCTTATTTTTTGACTTCCTAACAAGAGTAGACCAAAAATCTATAGGATTATAAATTTCAACTTATTCAACTTTATATGCAATGGCATTCAGTCTCTGTATTAGTGCCTCAATGTTTCGTGGTTTGTCTAGTGTTCTCTAGTGAACAAATTCTATCTTTATAACCAACATACTTGACCATCAAAATTTGCAAGGATCTAGAATGCCCCCCAAAATTTTGCATCTGCAAGGCTTAGCTTTCTTGCATTCTATTTTAGGATTAAATAGTTGAGCATACAAACATCAACAAATATTGAAACCCTCTTTGATTGCGTGGCACCCTACAAATCAGTAACTTATTCTATTATTCACTTGTCTTTTAAATAGCTCCATGTCCCTTCATGCCTCAAACACCTACTATTAAGGTCTGCCTGCTCCATACGTACATTTTAAATATATGTAGTTATTATATATATGTACATGTAGACATGCACATATTTATGTGTATTGAAGATGTGTACATAAGTATCTACACACATATACATACATCTATATAAATAGTAATTGTATTAAGACATTTAATCAAATGGGTTCAAAACTAAATGAGATTGACATGAGTCTACAAATTTCACAATCACAAATATATATGTATGTATATATGTGTGTAGATGTTATATATATGTACATATAGACATGCACATATTTATATATATAGTGAAGATCTATAGATAAATATCTACATACATGTACATACATCTATATGCATATGTAATTATATTAAGATATTCCATCAAATGGGCCCAAAACTAAATGGGAATTGACATAATATACAAATTTCATCATTACAATATATATATGTATATATGTGTGTATATATTTTGTATAAATGGATAATAGACACACATATATACATAGTAGTTCCACCATCGACATTAGTATTAAAGAGTAGAGGATCAATATCTCAAGGTGTGGAGTCAAAACACACGAGATTTGGATCTGTTATAGTCCAAAGATATTCCTCTGCACATGATGAATTGGTTAAACAAAATATGTACAACAAAATTACTCTTCATCATAGTTCTTATAGCTAGGTACACTATCCTTTGCATCTAAATTTACAAATATCACTTCAATTATCGATTCCCAGATGATATCAATTTATCTAGGTTAATTCATGATTGCTTTGGGTGAATTTATTTAATTATCCTAAATTAACATTTGGAAAAAACATATTTTTCATTTACAATAATATATATGTTTGTAGATGCATATCTATACACATGTATGCATACATCCAGTGACTTTGATCTCTTATATGAAACTCTTCTTAGCTTCATTCTATATATATATTTATTATTATTAATGCTGAGAGACATTCTACAATAATAGGAAGGGGTGGCAAGTAATGGCACAAGAGTGTTAACAAAAGCTTTACTGTGATACTATTATGATCTTACCAACTTTGTTCTATATATATTTTATTAATGCCAAGAGGAATTCTACAATTGTAGGAGTGATGTGTAATGGCATGAGTGCTAACAAAAACTTTACATTCTAACTCACATGCATACACATAATCAGTTCAAAAAACACATCAAGATTCACATGCATTATGTCAAGTAGCTCTTTCAAGAAGGTAAAGTTGATTTCTTGCATGTTTCATTACGATCTCAACTTGCAGATATAGTCACCAAAGCTCTTCACAATTATATGTTTCTCAATCTTCAAGATCCCATTGGGCTTCAAGAATTGCACTCAATGGAGGATGAGCATCATAATTATGCATGAAAAGCTTGCTAGTCAACCTTAAGGAGATGTTAGAACTTGTATAATCTCGAGTCTCATTTTTCATTATACGTTGTTTGCACCAAGGCCATCTATAATGATGTGTAATATTATATTAGGTCAATGACTAGGATGCATATGTAAACACATTCCAACCTCATAACTTATAATATTGTACTCCAAACCTTTGCCAAAGAGTTCCTTTCCTTCAAGACACATATCCTAATCTACTTTTCTATAAGTCTGTTTATAATTTTTTTGAATTTTCACTTTGTCAGTTTATCTCCTTTATCTCTTGTATATGGGATAATTAGTTCTCTTACCAAAAGTAAATCTAATAAAACAAAGATAAAATTGACCAACAAAGCTGGGCCCTACAGATCAACAAAAAGATAAGAGTTTCTAGTGTATTCATATAACAACTCCTATAGGGCCCACAAAACAAAATGATCCTAATTATATTAAAACAGTGGCATAAGCCCACTTCCTACCTAGATAGTTGCCTGCTTGTAGTTCTTTTTTTCACCCTGTTTCCATTTTGTTTAAGATGGTTTGAAAATATTATCAGTCTGATATAATATTTATTTTAGTGTGTTTTGAGAGTGTTTTGTATCAGTTTGGAGCGATTTCTTGCAGTGTTTCATTTTATGTGTTGTTAGGTGTGTTGGGTATGTTGGTTGTGATTTTATGTCTGTTTAACTTGCTATTATGACCTGTTTACCAATGATTTTAGTGCCGTAGAAGTCACAGAGATCAAAAATATCAATAAGGGGTTGTTTGGTAGTGATTTTAGATGGTTGTTAGAGACTTTTAGTTTTGATTTGTCAATGCTATCAACATGACAGAGTGTTATCAGACCTACATCAACCTCTTGCATCAACTATTAGAGGTATTCTTCATTATGGGTGCTTGATTATATTGTTGATCAATGTTATTTTGCCTTATTCTAAATATTGCAGTAGTCTGATTTTGTAATAAGAACTTTATATCAGTTTATAACAACAGTTTACTTATTCTGATAGAAATCAGTGTATTCAATTATTTTATTTTTGATTCATCAGCATATTCAATTATTTATATTATTAATTAAAAATATTTTATTATTATTCTATAGTTATCTTAGGACAATTAATATTTAAAGATATTAGTTATTACTAAAGGATTGTAGTTCAATTGATTGAATATAATTAAGAAGGGTAACTTATGTTCCTTAATTAGATTATCCACCAAAGTTTATACTTGAGAGTCATGATGTATGGGATGAGACTATGACTGTGGTGTAGGCCACTTTGGCAGAATAGATACCCCTCAATCTTTAAGAGGCATCATAATAGGTTCATCTTGTCTTGTATTGGGCAACAACAAACTAGTGGATGATATTGAATCCTTCAAAACAAGAAAAAAGAGTGTAGAATGTAGATCAAAAGAACTCATGGATGATATAGATTCTACCTGGCTTGCATCTTCACAAGATCTTGTTCCTTGGTCAGTGTAAGAGAAAATACTTTTAGTTTAGTAAAAGATATCTTTAATTCTCAATATGCTGTCATTATTTAGATGTACTTGTAAGTTTAGTCAACTGCTATTTGGTATATATACAATTGCTGATTTTATTAGTTAGGATATATTGGCTTTTTGAGGTTAGTGATCTTGTATGCATGATAGTGATAAAGGTTGCTTTGCTTCATGCAATATTTACTGTGCAGGTGTTCCATTTAGCTCAAGAAATATACTGGAAGATTCAGAACTTAAAGAAGGAATTAAATCTTTCAGGTCTGCACAATTGGTCTCTTTTGTTTTTAAATTTCATATTTTAATACGAATCCTATCTTCTAAATGAATGCCTTGAAAGGAAACACTCTTTCCATAATCATGCTAATGTAATCCTTATCATTTTTTGTGCATTTTAAATCACATCTATCTTGACTGTTTAGGTATATAAGTTTTAAATCCTTCAAAAACAAAAAAGAGCATAAAATGTGGATCAAAAGAACTCATGGATGATATAAATTGTTCCAAAACAAGAAAAGAAAAGAAAATGAAATGTGAAATGATAGATCATAAAATATGATCCAAAAAAAAATGTTACAGTCATATACAACTTACATCTATCTTTTTCCAAAATCATAATTTGTTTGGAACTGTTTGATGGTTCAAACACTTTTCCAACCAATTCAAAAACTATAATTTTACCAAAATTAGTATAGCAAGTTAGAGTAGAGCATCGATGTTTTCATCTCCTTCTAGAGTGCCATACCAGGTAGTCGTAGTAGGTTTCCATCCTCTTGTATCATTGCTATCGGCCAAACTTATTGTAGTAGATGTTACTAAAATGGTTAGTCCTAACAATACATGCTATCTTGTAATCATTTTGCAATAAGCCAATTGAGAGCACTTGACAAAGTACATAGTAGGAGATGGGAAGAAGATTCTCCCGTATATATTGGCCATCAATGGCTTGCCTGTGGTCTCACATTATTTCTTGTTTATATATTGGTAATGTAGAAGTAAAAATAATTTATACATTGTTTCTTATTTCAACTACCCTCATAATATGATTTCTCGTTTCTACCTTTAAAAACAAAAAAACTAGCAGAATTTATTCATGGAGAAAATACTCACAATATACTAACCTTCACTATGTCAATGCCCATCTTCCCATTATAACTCGGTTTATAAAATTGTGCTACAATAGGTAATTTTTGTAATGCAACATCAACCTGCACTAAACATGAGATACATACTAACTTGTCAAAATGGGCATTTCAAATATCATAGAGAGAGAGAGATGAGCATATAAAAGAAACCATAATGTATGCCATTTTCAATATAGATATATTGTCTAAAAATGATGACATCATTGTACACATTCCCCACTTTATTCAATAGAAACTTTGTATACATCAATATTAAATTCACAATAAGGTATTGATTAACCAAATTGCTTTAAATCCTAATCATATGAAAGTGGAACATTGTGCATTAAAATTCAACTAAACCTTGTGGATTGTCTTTGTATTTCTATTTCTTCCTACTACTTTTCACAATAAACTCTTCTTCTAGCATGTAACCAATAAATATATGTTATGAGTAACTATAAAATGTTTTATGCCTCTAGTGAACAAATAAAAAATGAGAAGAATAAAATCATAATTGTTGATGTGATGAACATTAATTGGACTACCTTAAATCTATAATAATGGTTTTTGGAATGCTCCAAAGATAACTTAAATTGCAGTAGCCACTACATCTGACTAGCATCCACTTGGAATAATAAATAAAGTTTTGATGATTGGATCTTCAACATCCCTAGTGAATCTGAATGAATTAAATTTAGGTGCTTCTTGGTTCTCTAGTTCTTACTTCTCACTCCCTCCATCCTTCAACATAAGGGGCAAAAACTATGCAAACATCTTTGTTAAATCACACATTGTCTTTTGTTGCAATTGTTATTTCCTTTTTGAATCTTGTTTGAATCAGATTGTTGGTCTATTTTAGCTACTTAGAAGTTGCTATGTTTTTTAGTTTGCGTTGTTTACAGTTCATAAATTTTGCAAAGTTTTTCCCAAGTCTCGTGTCCAAGTCAAATTTAAGGCCTTTCAAGTTTTTGCTACACAAGAGGACTGTCTACATTTGAGTTATATAATTTTGGTTTTAAGTTGAAGCCAATGCAATTGTTAGAGTCTGTAGCGCCCTATTATTTCTAGATATTGATTTTGATGTTTTGTGAACATCAGTTTTCCACGCGAGGTCATTTCCATCAGGAGTGTCATTTTCATCAATAGAAGCGCCATTTTCATCAATAGCAGTGCTATTTTCATCAACAACAGTGCTATTTTCATCAATAGTAGCAGAGGTGATTTCTGGTGATTTCATGTGAAAGCGAGGCAAACGGCGACAAACGAACAACAACCAGGTGCATGGAAACGATTTTAACTCACAACCAATACTTTCCTTTAAAATGTTGCATTAATCTTTTGTAGAATGAATCCAACAACTAGGTACATGGAAATGATTTTAACTCATAACTAATATGTTGTCAG
>VDFB02028991.1:0-11891 GCA_007258455.2 Sequoia sempervirens
ATAGAAAATCTCTATTTTGTTTTTACAATATTTAATAAGAAGTTTTTTTTTGTATTGAATCAATGCAAATAGAGTACAAAAAGAATAAGGAAACTAGAAGGTTGCCAAGAGAGAATAATTGAATAGCAATCCAATAGATACAACTCATATAACTAACAACCATAAGCTTAAGGAATGTTTCAATACATTAAAATTAAACTGCATCCATAAACCTGACTTATGAACAACATTCAACTCTAAATTTAAACATACATTGCAACTGAAAAGAACATAGAAAGTCTTTTTCATGAAGCTAAAGCATTTGATACTTTATCTCATCCAAGTGGTTGTTGATTTTCACCTATTCTTTGGTGTGGGCATTTGGATTCTCACCAATGTTGTTACTCAAACCGACATTCTACGGCTTCGCTTGGTCTATCGCTCACGCAAACACTTCCCTCTGAGGCAGAACACTCCCCTACCAATGTATCTTTTATTACATCCCACAGCTTTGGCAGATTACTTAGTCCCAATCATCTTCAGTGCAAGAGCGCTCGAACAATAAGCTATTATGCACTCTTTCAAGGATCGTTGCTTTTAGGCAAACCTCTTGGTTGTCTTTGCACTCCTACCTCCTTCATCACTTTCAGTGGTCATTTAGAGGGCCTTAAGAGTACATTGTCTGAGCTGCAATTGAGAACCACAACACAACAATTTGGAACACAATATAAGAGTAAAACTTTAGCATTTCCACTTCACGAGTGCGTATGCTTTGCAAAAACTACCAAACATCGAATTTTCCATATATTAAGCAAAATAGCATGTTTCATAAAATTAGCCACTACATTTCTATGCAAGCCAAAGCCCAATAAGGCTTCTTTCCAACTTAACTTATGCTTAAAAATAACAGATAGAAATTTAAAAATAACATTCCATTTCCTTTTTGTCCATGCACAATCCCAAAAAATGTGTTTTAGACTTTCATTGTATTGACTAAAGGGGCATTTAATTGGCTGCATCATCATGCATCTTAACCTATCACCAGCAGGTAATTTAGAGTGTAAAACTTTCTAAGCCAAGATTTGAGCATTCGCCTCAACTTTTGACCTCCAAATTTGAGCATTCAATCCTCTCCAAGTCTTTTATTTGAAATTACAATTTTATTTCTGATTTAGCCTTGGAGTTAAGGACAACGAAGGAAGCAAGCTAAAATATATCTTTTTTAAAGGAAAACAACCAAATTGAACTTTTTTCAGCCACCACCAATCCTTGAAGACATTACAATGCAAGGGAGTACAAAGTTTTATAATAAGATCCATAGGAACCAAGGCTCTCACAAAAATAAGAAAACTTTGAAGCTTATCATTTAAAGAAAATTTATTTGTAATAATAGCCCAATCAAAAGTGTTAAAGTCCCATAAATTACCAAACTTTTGAATCCCTTTATTAAATAACTGAAGGGCATGTCTCATAAAAGCAACAGCAAGAGGTTGTCACTAACATTGAACCATTTTGTTCCACCAAATGGATGAAACGCCAAAATTGAACCCATGTTGTAAAGATTCACTTTTCCAATTTAAACAATTGTAGACCAATTGCCAAGCCTTCCACATGGATAGCAAGGGGAATGAAGCTTTGATCTAAAAAAATGGAGCAAGCAAAATTTTATCATTCCATCTAGCTAATTGCCATTTTTTTTAATAGCATCCTATATGATTCAATAATGAACCAAGATCTTCCAAGGTTCATCTCCAACAACAAATCTAACTACCCATTTAGCAACTAGACAAACTCCTTGGGTTTTAGGATCTAACAAACACAACCCACCTCTTAATTTAGGTTGGATGCAATGCAGCTAAGACATTGATTTAAAACCATCATCACCATTCCAATTAGACCAAATAAACTATTTAATGATTTTGATTAGATCCTCATAGCCCTTTCTTGATGGCATCCAACAAGAGGAATAATACACATGAGAGACCAAAAATATGCAATTCACCACTTGAATCTTCCCAGCTAGGGACAAAAATTGATTCCCCCAAGAGGAAAGCTTATTTAATAACTTATTAAGAAACCATTTCCACATATCAGAAAGTGTAACATCTAACCCAAAAGGAATCCCCAAGTAGCAAGGAATTTCTCCATGTTTAATTTGTTTCCATTCTTTTGGTATCCACTTTAGGATGGGGTTAATCTTAACCATAAGAAATTCAATTTTGTGAAGAGCTAATTTAGAACTAGAAATAGCATAATAATGTTCAAGAAGCCCCATCCCATCATGCTATGAATCTCTTCTTCGGAATTTTGAATAAAAATCATGCTATCATCAACAAAGTGTGAGTTAAGCACAACTACATCATTTGGTATTGAAACACTCCTTATTAAATTCATCTAATTATACTTTTATAGCAAATACCCAAGAACATTAGTAGCAAGCACATAAAGAAAAGGTGATAATGAGCAACCTTTTCTTATTGAATGTTGCAAGGGAAAGGAGTTTGATTCTTGTTAACCACTAGCCGAGCAATAGCATCCTTGAACAACATTTGGATGTGTTTACAAATCTTAAGACCAAAACCTAGCCAATGAAGCATTTTAAGAATAAAACTCCATCGCATTCTATCATATGCTTTATCAAAATCAAGCTTCACCAATAAAGCATTTTGACATGATTGTTGAGCCCATTCAATAGTTTCCCATGCATTAATCAAGTTATCAAGAATAAATCTCCCTCCAAGGAACCCAGTTTGATCGGGTCTAACAATCTCTTTTACCATTGGTTTAATTCTAGAAGCAATAGATTTATCAACAATTTTGCAAGAGGTGTTCAATAATGTTATGGGATGCCAACTGGCAATGGAGTCTTCATTCTTCCCTTTAGCAAGGAGTTTGATAATCCCCTTATTGATATTAGGAACTAAGGAGCCTTGAGCTAAGTCCTCCAAGTAAACCAAATAGAAATCATCTTTAATGTGTTGCCACATAGTTTGATAAAATTCCACTAACAACCCATCAATACCAGAAATCTTGTTGGAAGGAATTGAAAAAACATGTTCTAAATCTTCCATAGAATTGGTTGTGTAGTGTCCAAAAACTTACTATACTCAGTAACCACCTTCTTAGGAATAATGTCTTTGATTATGTCTTCCAAAACTGGTTGTGTATCTTGCCAATGAGAGTCTTCCTTAAAAAGCTTCTTATAAAAGTTTTGAAATAGATCCATAACCTCTTTAGGACTAGTATGCACATGACCAAAATTGTCTTGAATAGCTCCAACATACCCTTTGTTAAGTGTCTATATTTTAAAAATTTAAAGAAGTATTTAGAGCTCATTACCTTCCTTAACCCAATGAAGTTTGGCTCTTATTTTTGCTCCTTGTCCTCTATAAGAATTAATTTTCCAGAGATGCGTCTCTAAAGCTGCTATAGAAGATTGAAGGGAAATATTGTTAGGATCAGCATTAAGAAGCTTCCTATGATGTTCAAGCTTTCCCTTTAAATATTTTTCCTTGTGTTTTCTTTGTCAGGCTAGTCTCTTACCAAAAGCATGCAGGAACTTAACACAATGACTTGAATAGCCAAATTCCACCACTCCCTATAAGACTCTCTTTCACTAGAATTAGGTATAGAATTCCAAATTCCAACAAGAGCAAACACACAAGAAGCGTATTTTAGATGAAAGTATTGTTTATGTAGCACCTCCATTCTCGGGTCGTCGTTGATGTTAAGTAAGTTGTTGTTGGTAATGTCATGATGATGTGGTGATTTTATTATTTAATTTAATTCTAAGGTTATGAGGTAACACTAATAATATGTTTGGATTTGATTAATAAAATTAATTTAATTATAAGGTTACCTGTTTCATTTGGAATTAAATAAAGAATTAGATTCAATGATAAACGTCAATTTAATTATCGTTGGGAGTTAGTTATTTAAAATAATCAGATTAAATGAGGAAAGGTAATTATCATTTAATGATTAAATTCAATTAATAAATTTAAAAGTGATAAAATATTAAGAGGATTAAATATTAAAATTGTACTTAAGTTTAAATAAATTACGGTAAAAATATTTATTGAATTATATTTTAATTAAAAGTTAATTATTTATGAAAATTTGTTTTAGTTAAAATTTAGAGTTAAGTGGAAGTAATTTAAAATAAAAGAAGTTATTGGTTGAAATTAAATAAAATAAATACATAAAGTAATGATTAATTAAAGTGAGAAAATATTAGAAAGGATTAGATATTAAAATTTTACTTAAGTTTGAATGAAGGTAAAAAAACGAGAAAAGCCAGTAAAAGTTGGTACCTAATTATAATTGATAAGTTAATAATGTTATTATGGTAAGTAATGTGACGAAATAAATTCTAATAAAATATTATTAATGTTTAAAAGGGTAAATATTATTGCCAATAGATTTTAATTGACTAGCATGAAATAAAAGTTATGGTACTTTTGTGTTTTGACAAATAAAATATTATTAATGGTTTAAATGAATTAAATAAATCAAACTTGAATATTATAATTAAATAAACAATAAACATGGAAATAAATATTATTTGAAATTCAATTTCTATTAGGGGAAGGTGAAAAGTCATTCGGTGGTTGGGAATTCGTTCTTGGTTGGTAACTGACCAAGAAAGAAAATAAGAGGGTGATTTTTCCGAATGCCAAGGGGGACTTTGGGAAGATAATTGGCAACCTGTGAAGAGAGGGAGGAATTTTACTGAAAGCAATTTCCACGAAGGAAGGAACAAGAAAAGAGATTTTTTTTGAAAAGAAAGAAAGAAGAGGAATTCAAAAGGGAAAGCGACTTCCAGGTTTTCTTTTAAATATTTTCCTTACAAATAGTGAATAGATGTTTTCCTGTGAAAGATTTCCTTCTTCCTTGAAATCTTTTGTATGCCAACTTCAAAATTTAGCTGAGTATTTTAAATGTCTTATTTTTCGGGCTGTACAAATTTGTATTTTCCTTCCTTTCATTTTATATATACTTACATAAATATGGTATTCAATATATGTATTTTGAGACTGTAAACTGTCTGTAAATGAACTGTTTCCTGTGACTCTATTCAAACAGTCTAGTTGTGTCATCCATAACATTTTTTTATACAAACTAGTTTGCTGGTAAATTTAAAGGGTTTCTCCAAATTCCAGTTTTCTATTTGCTGTCCAAAAATCTCAAATACCCAGATTATAGTTTTGGCGTTATGCTTAAAATACGAGGCTGATGTCAAGCTGCTCCCTTATGGTTGCGTTTTGCTGATAATAAATATAATTTATAAAGAGTTAAATTAAATTTTGGTCTGCTAGTATGATAGGTTTTGAGATAAATAGAGAAATAATAAAGATGTTAAGGGTTTATTATAAAATAAGCTGCATTTTGTTAATTATTAAAATTAGTGGTTAAAATAAATTGATTATTAGGGAAGTAATACTTGGAGGGAAATGATTTATTTATATTAAAAGAATTGAATAAATAAAATATAAAATCAATCATAAGTAAAATATTAATTTTATTTAGGTTAGGGTTGTGTTGTGAAGGATTAGATTTTATCCCAGCTAGATAAATGATCTCTTATTTTAATCAGAAAGTGAAGATTATATATATATATATTTGTTTATAATAATTAGGTTGGATATTGTTTGAGGTGAGATATAATTAGAGGATCTTGTTCTGAATAAATAAAGTTATTAATTGTTGGCATGAAATCTTGCCAGGTAGTTAGTCATTAGGTGTTAAGGATGGTGCAGTTAGAATTTTCACATTTGTTACCTTAGGAAGAAACATATGTCCTTTTGAATATTATTAATCATTGTATCTAAATTAGGATGGAAAAATAGGTTAAAAATTTTTAACGTAAGATTTAAATTAAGGAAAATTATAATATTAAGTATATCTTGAATTTTCTTACATGTTCTCTTAATTGGTAATTTAATTTTATAGTATTAATTTCATGATATCTTTTAATTGTTTTATATTTCTTTTAGAATGAAATAAATGTTATCTTAATATCTAAACTCCTCGCATGCTTTTAGGATTGGCTAATGGATACTCTTGGCAAATAGGTAGTTGGTTACTTAGAATAAAATATTGATACAATTACTTGTGAATTATTGTGCCAGGGAATGAATTAGGTAAATAATTAAAGAGAAAATGGTTATTTTGATAGGTTGCTTAGTAAAATATTATTTAACAAAAGATTTTAACGGAATAAACATTATTGAATTAGGTATTTAATTTTGTTGTAGATAAATGAACTATGTATTTAGTTAAAGTAAATCGATTTGTATGGTTAATTAATTTTTAGGGTTCACTAAAGAAGATAAGTGATTCTAAATTTACATAGTTTCTTTTACTTGAAGGTTAATGATAAAGTTATTTTTAAGTGAGGATAAATCCCAGGTTCATAGGTTAATTAATTTAAATGATACTGATTAAATGTTAAATGGTTTTAATTACCTTTTTGTTATATAATGAGTCTGTGAATGATAATTATTTATCAAACTACTGTGTGAAATAATCCATTAGTGTCGTCACCTTAGTATTATAATAAAGTTGTAAATTATAGAATTGTCATCTTAGTATTACATTTTAAAGTTATAATTAGGATTCGTATTAAACAGTTGATGGAGTTGGTTATCTTATCAATGATATAGTTATTTTAAATATAATTATTTGTAGTAAATACTCTCTTAATTAAATTAAGTGGATATATTAAAATAAGTGGTAAAAACGTTGAAATAATGCTTAAATTAAAGGAAGGTCTTTATGGTTATAATATGTGAGTAAATGTAAACAAAGTGTTTTGATTATTGGTTTAAGTGTTATTTAATTGTTTTAAGATGGGTGTTATTTGTGGTATATTTATGGAGATGTCTCGATGGCCTGTTCATTGTAAGTGTTTTAAGATAGTGTTCTTCAAGGTTGATGTGTTTGATGGTTTCCTTGTATGGAATTATTCCTTAAGACTTTGTAATTAATGTGTTTATATTCAGAAAATGATTTATTTATAGGGGTTACAAAATTAGAATTATTAGGTAGTTAAGTTAGGTATTATGTTATTGAGTAGGTTAGTAAAGTGATTAGAGAGAGAGTTTCCTTATGTTAATAATTTGGGTAACATTGATAGATTAGTTTATTCTCAATTTGATTAGTTTCGAGTGGGATAGTTAACTTAGAAATAATGAAAAGTAGAGTTTTGTATGTTGTTGATGTATGTAGATAATATTGGCGATAAGGATTATTTTTGTTTAGGTGGGAGAATTGATTTATAAGATAAATGGAAGTAAATAAATTTGAAAACTTTAAATAGTTGGGTATTACAATAAAGGCTAGTGAATGATTGTTGAATCAATAAATGTTTTGATTAATTAAACAAAGGGTTTATGTAAATGAATAAAATTAGATGATCTTTTCTAAGTCAATTTCCCTCATATTCTTTTAATAGTTGTTTTGTGGGATTTCTATAAGAACAGCTCTAGAAAATACTTGTGATTGATATTAGGATCAAATTGTTGGTTTGAGTGGGTTGATCTTCAAAGGGAGATTGTTGTTATAATGTGTAAATGGGAATATAATTGTGTTTGAAAGAGTATACTTGTGAATAGTGTCTTACGACTTGAACCATTAGATTTTATTTTCACTTCGCAATATTGTGCTATCCTTAAATGTTGGAAATGATTGATCTTTAAACTAATGTTCTTTTTAAAATGTTTCAAGTTACTTCTTATTGGATGAATGGATATATTATTAGAATGTGTGGTTTTATGGATTCTTTCAATGTGACTTTTCCTGAGTTGATTTTTGAGTTGGAGTTTTTCTCTCATTTTATTTATGTTGCTATTCGTTGGGAACCAGTATGTGTTCTTTTGTTCTTTACTTCAGTGGTAAATTGGTTAATGTTAACTTTGTCATGATTGATGGTTCTACTTGATGAGTCAAATTGAAAAGTTCTTTGAATTATGGGTATTCCGAGAGGAGAAAATAGAGGTTTCCCTTGGATTCTCGATTTAGTTCGTATCGAAGTTGTTGGTGTTGTTGATCTTATTTTGGTGTATTTGCTCATTATATTTATATTGGAAATAGTTCTTTGAGGTCTTGCAATTATTGCTATCAGTTCTTTGATGGGGAAACCCTAGTGTAATTTTATGAGAATCTTCCAGAGGTTTATGTTTATTGTTGGTTAATGTTCCTCCTTTTTGTGTGCCCTTGTTGTGGCAAGTGTTTTGGTTTCACGATTTTGAAAGGGTTGTACATGAATCGTTGAGATTTTGATTATGTATTTATGTCAAGATGGGTAATGCCTTGCATGCTTCTCTGTTGTGATCTAATGTACTTGTTATGTTGTACAACCCTTGGATTTGGTTTTTTATGTTTTGAGTGTCTAGAGTGAGAGTGGCTCTAAGTGGGTGGTCGGCGCACAAAGGGGCGCCAGGATAGCCCTCGTTAGAGTGAATTTAATAAGTGATAATTTAAATAATTAACTAGGGGGTCGGTAGAATCACATTAAAAAGATAATTGATGCCTCATCCACCTTTTAGTGCTACCACAGACTAAAGGGGATTGAGAAGGCCGTGGTTGGCATGTTCGTTGCCTTGTCTTCGCGAAGGGTAACGGATCTGCATGAGCAACCCTATGGAGCGGCTCCTTGAGATAGGTAGTCTAGATAACCATAGATGGAGGCGGCTCCTAGCGCTCGGATTGTCTGGATAATTCGTCAGTAGACGGAGGTGGCACCTTGCAATAGGTAGTCTGGAGAATCTGTGTTAAGCCATGTGATGGCACTCTCCTCTAACACTCCTCATTATGTTGCTTCTTTGGAAATCCTCTGGAAGTGGTTCTTTGTCTTGAACTGATGAAACATAGTTGTTTTGAATTAATTTATGGTTTTACCCTATTTGATCTTTAGTGTATTCTTTGGTCTTGTATAAATCTTGTTGATGTTTGGGTTTTGACCTTGTACTCTTATGGTACTGTTGTATGATGTTATTGGAATTGTATTATGTTTTTGGAAGTGTTTCATGATCATCCTTTGGTTATTTGTTTACTGGTTATTGCTTTGATTCATGTGATGAGATTTATGACTCTTGGATGTGGTTGGATTGTGTCATTGTAATTCCTGAGTGTTATGATACTTTTGTATGACGTTGAGTCTAGTGGTTCCCTGTTGGATGTTCTTGGTTGAGGTCTCCTTCTTGTTAGCTCCTAGCATGGGGGGTGGGTCTTCAGACTCACATGGTCGGGTGGAACGTGCTAAGCACCCCATTGGGTCCCCAGTCGAGGATCGAGAGGTGCGGATTGGTGTTGTTGCAGCGACTCCAGAGTTGTATTTGTCTTGGAGCCAGTTATGATACTTTGTATTCATCTATTCATTTGTATCATGCTATCTGGTGATGGTTTCACTCATTTTTGGAACACTTTTGTATCATTGTACTTCTTAAACATTGTACTATAATGAATGTTAAACTTGGTGTGGATATTGGCTATGATAGTTGTTATTCAATGTGTTATGTTAATCATGCATATGTTGTATTTATGTGCAAATGGCTTCTTATCAATGAATTTTTCATGTATGTGTTATATTTGTTATTGTTTACTTTATATCTTTGGATTTTATTCTTTATTGATGTTGTATGGATCTAGGTCGTGTAATGACTCTTTGTGTACCCCAAGGGATGTATGTGTTAATGAATCTATTTAATTGAAATTCATGTTATGACTTAATGTGTATTACATGTATGTTATGTTTATTTAAAAAAAAAAAATTGTGTTGTAATTATTGTGTTATTGTCCTTTGGGGTTCGCACGGCGGGGCATTACAGTTTATAGTGCAGATTGGAATCCACATTGTTATTAACATTTTCTAAAATAGAACAAAATATAGGAAAGTGATCTTAAAGAGTAATAGAATAATCCACTCTCACACTACAACCAAAGGAATCATGGATAATAGAAGGTTAGGAGAAATTTAAAATCTATCAATTCTGCTCAACTTTCTATCATCCCCAAATTTTAAATTAGACCATGTAAACCAATTACAGCCCTGATTGGAGCTATTAGTGTGGACTGGGTCAATCGCCCCCACAGAATTTCTACAAGACAACCATTTGTCAAATTCTTCATTGCTTAATTTAATATGACTTTTCCAACTTCAATCCTTATGGAATTCAACCATATTAAAATCACCTCCTATTACCTAATCAACATTAGGGAGGTTTTTATACATCGAATCCCACAATACACTTCTGTCTTTTGCCAAATTAGGAGCATAAATAGAACAAAACCCAATAGGTTGGCCATTAATAAAAGTGAGGGCCCACACATAGCTATGTGAAGGGTCCTCACCTCTATCAATGACAAACTTATGAATCCAAGAAGCTAAACCAATGACTACTCCCCTACCTTCGCTATGCAACGTATGGAAGAAAACAACATTTCTCCAAACATTGGATAGAGAATAAGCAAGACGAGAGCCAGCAAGTTTAACTTCTTGAAGGGACACAATATTAGGTTTCCACTTAACAATCACATCTTTAACTCCATATTTATGGTGAGGGAGAGAGATACCTCTTAAGTTCCAAGAGATTATTTTAAAATTCATGGTAAAGAGGAGGGTATAGGGTTGTTCTCTTATGGCAACACATCAAATTGGTTAGCAACTACAATGGAGTGATCAAGAGTGTCTGACATAGCAGTAGAGGGGGATGGAGACCTTGATCTATGCCTTGAAGAAGGAGGCTATTTACAAGAGTCCAACTCAACATTAGGAGAAACAAGGGACCTAGACCTTTTCCTCACAGAATGGGATGGAGAAGAAGAAGAACAAGCCATATAATTGGTAAGTGGTTGTGAGGGAGTGGGAAAAGACCTATTTAATAAGAAGTTTTGGAAGGAATCAGTTCATGAAGGAAAATAAATGATGTAGGAGCATCTTAGAGTGTAAGAATAATTTTGCATCACCCAAAAATATTTTTTTTACATATTTTTTGTTTGTGGGCTTTCATTCACTTTCCAATCATCAACCACTCACCACATATCGTATTTTAGTTCACCGCACTTACACATTTCACCCTATAGTTTGGAATTAATATTTTACATTATTCATACAATGTCACATTCAAATCCCAAAGGATTTTGATCATTTTAAAGGCATAATTCACTTCTAGATTTATTATAAAACATAACAAGTAGACATTAAGTTTTATTGTTCACAGTTTCAACAACAAAGGAATACGTTTTAAGGTACATTGGACCTACCTAAGAAATTATCATATGAACCACATTGAGATTTGTTGATTCATCATCACAACATTCATTCCAAAATATTCTTTCACATGTTTGGCCAGCTACATATTATACTTGACAATGAACCTTGTGCCTTCTTATGGCTAACTAAAACTATTGTTGAGGCTTGAATCTACTATATAAATATTATGAAATTAATCAATGAAAATTAGTCATGATGAGAGTTAATATAATTAATTAAGTAAATAACTTGACATTTGTATTGTATTGCAATATCAGTTTAAATTCTATAATTTGCAAATATTATGTCAATTTGTAATCAAATGAGTGAGGCCTAGCATGTTAGAATCCTATTACAATTTTTTTTTATTCATATTTTTTTTTTGGTAGCCTAGTGGTATCCCTGCAACTCGGCCCAGCGGGCTCCACCACCCTTGCCCTGGTCTTACTTTTTTTCCAGGTTTTGGGGGACAGAGGAGGCTAGTTGAGGCGAGACTAGTCCATTGGAGGTGACAACCTAGGGCCGCACAAAGCTGCCACCACTTGATCCCAGAAGGAGTGAGTCGAATCTTGGACCTACATGGGATAGACCCAAAGCCTTAGTCCGACCATTCCAACCGTTCGGCCTACGGGGTTGCCCCCTTTTTTTGATTCATATA
>VDFB02028992.1:0-25223 GCA_007258455.2 Sequoia sempervirens
AAAAAACTTTTTAAAACTACTTTCTACCTTTCCAGATTATAACACTTTCCTACAAATGTTGAAGTCTTCAAACTTGGCAAAAACATTAGCCAACTTTGAACTTGTAGGGTTGTAAGATTTTAATAGATTGAAGGATATTTCAATACTAAATATACAAATGTCTTGACCTTGAGGCAAATATTGCATAAAGTGGATTTTAAAAAAAAAATTGTAAGCATTAAAAAATTATGGAGTTTGTCTCAACCATTGGGCATGTCTTTTGAAATAATTCTAAAGTCCAGTATTCTATAAATTCCCACATTCATTTCAATGTAATGCAATAAAATATATGGACATGATTTTCCCCATTGGAGCTCCCAATGTGAAGAGACATTTTTTAAAGATAATTGCCGGCCTCTAAATGAACACCTAGAAAACTTCTGTAATCCCAATAACTGGTGGGATTAAAAATCTAATTAAAATTGAACATGACAAAAACTTGACATGACTGGCGAAGAAAAAATTAACAAAAGTGGGTCCGCTTGCCGTGACTTCCAAACAGCTGTTGGGAATGGGTAATCTTTTGTATAGACGTACAGCCTGACAGGGTTAAGCAGACACGCCTTCCAATCTGTCAATTTGACCAGGTCATCTCTTGTGTCGACCTAAACCTTGAGTTGGCTTTATATAAAGTTGCACCGGATTGCTGATATTGTTCAAGTTCTGTAAAGGTGTTTTTGGGTTCAATCCTCTCTACCACTATTTTCAGTTGCAACTCCTAACATGGAACAAGTCAAGATTGAAGAATACAAGCTTCCCACACCGAAAATTCCTTTCGAAGGTGATAAGGAATATCATGTGTTTCTGAGTTTCAGGGGACCAGATGTGAGAAAGACTCTGGTTGATCATCTCTATCAAGCTCTCACTGCTGCCGGACTCAATGTCTTTTTGGACTCCCACAAATTGAAAAAGGGAGAAATAATTGGGTGGAGCTTGGAAAGAGCAGTGGAGAGCAGTGCCATACACATTCCTATATTTTCAAAAGGTTATGCAGACTCTGCATGGTGTCTCAAGGAGGCCGCCGCCATGGTGAGAAGCGCAGGCTTGATCATTCCTCTGTTTTATGATGTGGATCCAACTCACGTCAGATATCCTCTCAAGGACTCCAGTCAGTACAAGCAAGCATTTCTAAAACATTATGGTCATTTAGATCGATACCCAACAGAAGAGATTGACGGATGGAAGGATGCCCTTGACAAGATCTGTTCTCGCTCGGGGTGGACCATGGATATAACTGGCGGGTAAGCAACGAACCTACCTTCCTCTCTCTCTCTCTCTGCTTGCTTTGGTGACATCTGTGCTTCCATTCAGCCTAGCCATTATTTTAGAATAGGGTTTTTTTAGTAGATTTTTTATAAATAATTAAATTTTACAGATACTAGAGTTTTTTGTTTTTATAATAAATGGATTATATATTAAATATATATTTTAAATTAGAAGTTATTTTCAGTTAATATAAATAGAAAAAGAAATTTGTTGAAATTATTATTATTATTTTTTAAATGTGATCAATAAAGAAAAATAGTTATTTAAATTTTTTAGTTAAATCGTTATAACAAAGAAAATTTATTCCTCAAAATTATTAGAAATTCAAACCTAATCAATCATGTCTCTAAAAAAAGTAAAAATAAATAAAATTATTTTTTATTTTGAATTAAAAATAATTATTAAGATAAAATAAATCTCTTTAATGAATTTCATTATGATAAGGTATATAGAATGTACATGATATGTGACAAATGGGCATGGGAGCCTTTGTTAGCCATTGCCTCTCTATTTTTTATGTAGAAAATGTTTGTGCCTTTTACATATTTGCATTTTTCTTTAAGATCCATGTGGAGGTAGTACAATTAGAAAAAGTGACAATATGATTGTCAAATCTTACTTTCCAATTCTTCATTGGAGGATAGGGATGAATTCTTCCTTTCTCTAGTGTATATAAATGATGTGAAATAACTTACTCTTGCTTCACGTATTGGGGAGGACAAGAATTTTAAATTAATTTTTACTTTAGAGAAACCTTGAGACAACAAAGAGGGATTCACATTCTCCTTATCTTATTTTTCAATTTGTTCTCGGTTCCTTTGCTCTAGATGCATATTATATAACTTTTGAACCTATCTTGGTGCTCATACTTGAGAGCTTCATTAGGAGTTGCCATGTGAGGCTTCTCCTTACAATCATAAAAAACTTTAGTTAGAGTTTCTACATAATCATAAAGTGTGAAATGACTTAACTTAGAAATAAATACATATGCATTTGTCTTTACTTTTAAATCCACTCTAATTGAACATAATTAAAATATTGATGGACATAGAAGGAATTACCTTTAATTGTTCTAAAGCCTTTTGGGTGACAGGGAAAACCAATTAGACGATGGAATAATATGGAATAAAAATTTAATCTCCTTAAGCCCAACTTAATGAGACAAGATTATCAAGCCTTGTGTAGCAAAAAGGACAACATTAATCACTTGAAATAAACTCCTAAATGTGTCTATCTATCTTGTTATATGTTGTGATCATATAAAATTGCTTTGAGAAAATGTTATATTGATTTGTTGAATGAATAAAAATACCATCATATGAACAAACATGGTTGGTATAATGGTTCATACTAGTTATTTTGCAGGATCTCTTCATTATAAAATGAAATAACTTGAGGCATAGTGGGAGAAAATTCCCTACTATGTGTCAACTCACAAAAAAATCCATAAGATCATGGGAGGATGAACCAACAAGTTAGATATCCATACTTAATCTCTAGCCATATGTGTAGGAGAAAGATGTTAAAGGGTGCCTATATTTAATTTTACATAATATTGAATAGAGCAAGTTATAAGCTAATGGTAGGCTACTAATTTGACTAGAAAACACTCTAGTAAAAAGGACACACCCATAATTAACTAAATACGTGATAGTCAAAACATCTAGCAAAGCAATCAAATCAAACTAATAACTTTTAATAGTTTAAATTAATCTATGCTCAATCCATAGACCAATAGAGGTTACACACACATATGTAATATATGGATACATGTGTATATTTACATATACATATATATGTAGGTATAAACCATATTGTTTAGTGAATTGAGAATGAAATATTTGCCCCTTAATTTGAGATCTTGTATTTTTTTACAAATCCTTACCTTTTATAAATACATTGAGAGCCTATATAGTTATTTGCACACACTTTGAATATTTATGCACAATCTAGGTTTTCAAGTCACATTTGAAGTATGAAACTGTAAAGGGTATTACAATTGTGGATATAAATATGGTTTTGCATTTGTAGGTATATTTTAACCTAATACTAATCTACTTGTTTAGAGATCTATGATCTCAAAGATCGAGAAGTCATCCTAAGGGATATTTAGTGATGATACCTTGGTGTATACTTATGCATACATAATGGCTAACTTGTGTAACTAGTTTATTTGTATTATCCTACAATGTCTTTAGGAATACGCTCCTTGGCATAGGTAGAGTTAAAATATTAAAATAGTTTCATGATCTTGTTAGTTGGATAAACTACTTATGTTATGATCATAAAGTCTACTTGATTTCATAGTACTAGTTGTTTCCTTGGGTTACCTTTTAACATATGTCTTCTGGGATTATAGGGAATGGTTTTGAGCACCAACACACTAATCACCTATAAACATTGATGTAACATTGTTGATCAAACATGATGTTCAAAATTGTTAAGCCAATAGGTCAAGTTCTTGATATTCAAATCAAAATCAATAGAGTATGGAAGTCTTTAAGGAAAATATTTCATATACATGCTTGATAGAAAAAGAAAAGCATTAACTACTCAATTGATGAACTTTTTGTAGTGATAATTGTGGGTGTTGTGGTGACATGGGTAATATTTGTAGAGGCAATCATGATTTAGGTGTTGAGTTGCTAATTGTGGATATCGTAGTCAAGGAACTAATGGGAAGTAAGCAATGACCCTATTATTTATAGAAATTGAAAAGGAATTGACTCATTGGAATATTGGCTATTTTCTAGCTATTTATTTGAACTATATTAATGGAGTTAGGTCTCAACAAGCTTATCTGTATAGATTTGAGGATGATTAGCCTCTTTTTGTAAAGTATTTGATCCAAAGAAACATCTTATAGTGTACAAGGTATGGATGTCATTATAAATCAAGTCCTCCAAGTGTTAAAGGTCTCATGTGACACCTCGGTAAGTGTTTTGTATGGTGTAAAGTAGATTTATTTCCCAAGTGCAATGGTGCAAATTGGTACATGTGCCATTTGTGTAGAAGATCAAGGGGAAAATTTATTTTTTCAAATACATGTTTTCTCTTAGGAGGTGAATATTATGGCCAAATTTGTGTGATGCATTCTCAAGTCTGAGTAATCTCCTATGTCAAATAATGTAGCTCAATTTTGAAGTCTTGTATAATTTATTGTTTACTAAATTTGAAGAAAGGTTTTATAAGTAGTTTTCCTCTTAACAATATGAATGTCTCTCTAATTAGTAGGGAATTTTAAAGAGTGATACATTCATCTCTAGGGTTGCATATGCTAGTCTATTACTTCTAATAGAAGTAAAAAAAATTAGTAATAGTATATAAGATTATTTATTGATTTATGGATAGCCAAATAATATTGTAATGTGAAGTTTCTTGATTCTTAGAATTATATTTAAGTGAAGGTAAAACTAGATTTATGGGATCTTATATGAAATTATTATTTTTTGCTCTTAGTTGATTCATATTTAGCTATTAGGCTCAAATTTATAGTCGTGTTTTCCAATTTATTTAGGTCACTAATATATTAAGGCATTGATCCTCTTCTAATAATTGATCACATTTTATAATGAATAAATCCTTTATTCTTTATAAATTATTGGAACCTATGTCCTACTAGTATGCATACACTCATTAATACTTTCATACACCAAATATTTTTTAAGCTTGCATTTAGTACCTATCTTTGGGTAGTTATGCATGTTTTGGATTTTTACAAGTTATAAATGGGTAAGAGACTATAAATTATACTATAATTTAAGAATATCAACCTAGTTTTCCATCTTTAGTGTTTTGTTGTTTAGAGATTTGTGGCCTACAAGAATACTTAGCTAGTTTAAGGGGTATACAATATTGGTATATCTTTCTGCATAGTGTATAGCTAAACTGTGTGATCATATTATTTTCATTTCTAGTTAGTTATCTTGTAAAAAATATCAAAGCACACCTTTCCTCACCTAGTAGCACTAGAAGTGTAAAAGATTTGTTCACTCTTGTGAATTAACCAAAATTACTTGTAGTTTGACCATGAGTTCCACCTCATTTATCTAAAATAACTTCATTCCTCAAGTTTAGATTATGAGGCTTTCTCCCTAGAATTGCAAGGTATATTTTAGATTACCAATAGGAGGAAGATGCCCCTTGTCACTAGAAGGATTGTGGAATATATTGTGCTAAGAATGACATTTATGATTCATGAAATATTAGTTTATTTTTTGACACTCTTGAAGGACTTGTGCAAAATTGATACACCAAATATGACCTAGATTGTCTCAAGATTAATTAGGTTGAAGTTAAGTAGAAATTATTATTTGATTTTTGAGTATCCAAATTCAAACACATAAATTGAGTCACACAAAAAGAGTTGAAGCAATAATCAGAGTTAATTAGAAAGTATGGCCAATGTTTCAAGGAGTTAATAGCCAAGATCACATATAAACTATTAATGTTGCACTCTAAAATAAATGGTTCATTAGAGGATTGACTATGGACATATATCAAGAGTTAATATAATGTACATTTATGACACAAAAGGTGGAATACAATGTTGCTTTATATTTTATAATCTATTGGTGAACACAAGGTTTGAGAATGACAAAATGATTGAAGGATAAGATGGGCCAAATTAATGTATTCATGGAATAATTAGTGGATGTACATGAATCTTAATGATAATTGTGGTATATGAACTTTCATTGGAGGGACGTACAATAATTGATTCCTTAATGGTTATAGCTAGTAATATTTAGAAATACTTTAAAGAGGTTGTCCAATCACTAGGAACAAGTTCTCCTAGTTCAACCCCTTGAAGAGATTTACTTTAAATAGTCATGCTAAGATTCCAAGACAACATACAAAATTATAAATTTCATAAATTATTATTCCTTAACTTAAGTGTTGTTCCTCTAATAAATTCTCCATAAATTCTCTAGTAAGTTGAATAATTATAAGATATAAGTTCATTTCCATATTAATGTCTTTAAATACCATTACACAACACTAATCACACTATGTTTCATTTCATCTCTGGAATAATTTATAAGATGAGTATGAGGAAAGGTAGGAATGTGATTTTTCCTCTAGCAATAAAAATCCTATGGATGTTGTGTCTCCTATGGATGATTTAAATTATCAATTTCTTAACAAGTATATAACTCGTTAAGGACACAAGAGAAAGACAAGGGTTGAGAGTCTTGGGCTGAAAGTTGGTGAAATGGCTAGTAAGAATAAAACTATTGTTTTTTCTAAGGATTCAAAGCCTAATAAAGAAATGCACAAGATTGGTGGATATGAGGAAGAGTATAAGAAACCCTAAAGGTTAATGAGGGTGCAACCAAGAAATCTTCCTTCAAGCCTAAACCTACGGAAGATGTTCCTTTCCCTTGAATATCAAACCCTTCCTTGAGCTTCCCTAGAGGCTTTTTGATGTTGGTTGAGAATACCACTTCCTGTCAAGAGCTTTATGATATTCTAAATACTACCTAATAAGTTGTAAATTCCCAAAATATCATGGGTAAATGATATTTTTTGGAAATAAATAGGATCGATTTGAAAATGGATAGGGTGGAAAAAAATATTGGTGAGAAAATCCATTTGTAGAGGGAGGATGATCCCAACATTTTCCAAGCCTAGTCCAAGTGATCAATATCGAAGATGAATAAATTTGAATTTAAGAATTTGGTGACTTGAAAAATTCAAATACTATCAAATTAACTGCATGCAAGAATTATAGAAAGGAGCACTCAATTATCTTTTTGAAGCTTGAAAATGTCTCATGGATAATTTCAATAGAGTTTCCCCAGTTAGCCACTGTTCCATTCAAAAATAGTACAAATGTAATTAAAATTCTTAGATAAATTGAAGGAATTACAATAGAGACAAGTATCATGTGTGATCAAAAGCAATACAAGTCACAATGGAAAGGATGAAAAGTCTCGTCAAAAGCAATAAAAGTCAAAATGGAAAGGGTGAAAAGTGTGATCAAAAGCAATACAAGTCACAATGGAAAGGGTGAAAAGTGTGATCAAAAGCAATACAAGTCACAACGGAAAGGGTGAAAAGGGATTTCTTTCCTTTTTTTATTCTTTGTAAGTATGAGCTTGTATGGATAGTTATTTGTGTTTTGGTTGGGCTCTAGATATTTCTTATCTTGTTGTAATAGGGTTTTAGGGCCCCTTCAAAACTTGTTTTACCTTCTTTAATAAAAAAAAACAATCATACTAAAAGTGAACAAAGATGAAATAGGTAAGAGTTGGAAAATTTTGAATTTCAAATTTTTAATTGTAAGATTCAATTTTGTTGGTATGGGATTGATCCTACAATCACAAGATTGACTTGGGAAAAGACAAATGGTAATTTTGATGAGGGGAATGAATGTTCTAATATATGGGTGCAATAAATGTTAAATATACATGGGACAATGCATAGAGATAGATAAGATAAGATCACATGCATAAGAATGCATATAGATGGGGATAGGTGAAAGATTAAGGAATGAGCCCAGCATCACACAAGATTGTGCCTTTTGTCAATATGTAATTGCATTAAGATATTCTCTCAAAATAGGTACAAAACTAAATAGAAAATGGCATAGATATGTAAATTACACCATCACAGTTTTTCTTGTCTTTGATGCTTTGTGAGGACCTACAAGAAAAATAAAATACATGAAATGAGATTGGAGGATTCGCCTATTAAAGTTATTCTATATCACCTTTAGTTATGAAATCTTTAACAAAACTCTTAATTTTATTTCTAGCTCTATATCATGAATTTTTTTATAGACCCTATAACAAACCCCCCCCACCCCCTAATTCACCTTTGCAATTAAAATATCTCCTTTTTTTACCACATATTTTAGGTACCTATTTGTCATGAGATTTTTAATATCTATGTTTATATATACTCATATGTTCAACTAAACATTTTATTTATACTATTATCACATCTAGTTTCAAATGAAAAGTATTGAATGAATTGTAATTGGAGATTATGAGAATAAAATACATTAAATATATTTTTATATATAATAAAAAATTTATGTTAGCCACTAATAAAAATATAATTAAACAATTGAAGGGAAACTAGCTGATGTGAATATGGGGTCATTCTTGACCTCTTTTACAACTTCTGGATTGAGAAAATAAAATAATACTTGTAAGAAATTGGAATATAAATTTTCAATCATCTCATATCTACCTATTAAAATTAAAAAACCATATTTAGTGTTATCATGTTGCAATCCTTTAAATAGCGTATCTATTTAGTGCCAAAAATTTTTGATGGAGATAAATTTTAGAAATATATTTTAAAATGTTAAAAAATGGTAAATATTATTTCTTGTTATTGGAAAGTGAGACACTAATTTTTGGTGTGTGATACCCTCTGAATAGATTCATAAGAATATTATTTTATCATTTACCTTATATGTCATCTCATAAGGTGTAAATGTTAAAAAACTTAATTAAACTTATATCTCCTCTATTATGTACAAATACCTTCAACATCCAACCTTTTGAGGAGTAAACAAATCTATTTTTAATCCCTACATAAACAACATAACCAAATCCTGTATGTGCCCTCATGAAAGAAAAAATTAAATATTGTTATATATAAATATAAATTTTTATTCATCCAACTTTTTATGTCTTAGGGTCATTCTTGGACACTATATTTTCTCAAATAATTAGGAAAAAACCATTAAAAAATTTACCCCTCTACCTCTAATAGCTAGAGATATTTTCCATCTATTTTTTTGAATATTAAAGTCCCTTTCATGAACTAGTATGATATTATGTTACCTATCTCATGATGACCTTGGGGAAATCACCAACTTATGTCTTGCAAGTGAATAGGCATAAAATATAAAATTTCTTAGTTGTCTAAGAAAGTGAAAATTATGAAATGATGTGAAGGGTTAGGAAATACCTCCTGTATAGAAAGTGATATAATGTGTCATCATGTGGCATATCAATATTTTCCACATCATGTGATAATGCTCTACCTAGACACAATAAATAGTCATTGTGCAACATCTTTCACTACTTGAAAATCTCAATAATAAGAATACTAGTGATAATGTATGCCCCCCTCCAATTAGTTGCACACATAATGTGGAAGTAATTAGAATTGATGCAAAAATAATAAACAAAAAATAAATGTAATCTAAGGATAAACATGCATGCATTTGCATCATATGAAATGAATGTCAAGAATGCATCATGTGACCATTGAATAGGTAAGTATCAAGTGACAGGCATGAAATTCTTATAGACTAGAAACATGGGCATAAATCAAGTAACCCCTAACATTGGAAATTATAGATTAGATATCAACATGAATTAAGTTATCCCAACATAGGAAATGAAAGTGGTTATATGTTCAGAAATGGGAAACAAACTCATGTAGATATATATGGCACTAGGTTGGGCATATGCTTCCAATGTGGTCTCCAAGTGCATCAACACACAATAGTTAAGGTAAGGCCACAATTCCTTGGTAGTATTATAATTTTGGGAAGATGTGATGCCTATCATGGGAAAGAGTGGATAAATTAGGTTGACCTTGCAATCTAAAGATATAGCTCTAGGAATAAGTTAAGGCAATGAAATCACAAATAACATGGAGGATGGCATAATCCTTTTGAATAAAAAGATATATCTATGGAAGCCCAATGTGAAATGAGGAAGGATGATGCCCCCCATTCTAATAGGATACCTCTAATCTAGTGTGATATGACAATGGATTATAAAAAGTGATGTATAAGGTAAAATATGATGATCATAAGCATGCAATCTAAATATGGAATATGTGTAAACATGAGGAATATAAGAATAAATATGCATACAAAATAAGACATAATTGAGGAAAAATGTGAAATTAATGTGGTTATATACATGGATTATAAAAAAAATTCTAATGATCGCATAAGTTAAAGTAGCAAAGTATTAGGTAAATGATCAAATAGAGTGGAAAGCATACACGAAGGAAAGGGTATAACAAAGCATGATAAGGATGTGAAAGATTTAAGTAATCCTAAATGTATCAAGGAAAGAAATGAGGTAGAAGAAAATGCCCCAAAATTGGGGGAAAGTAAGAATGTAATTAAATATAGAAGGTGAAATGAGTATGTGAAGCACAAAAATAAGGCATAAAGAAGGCAAAATTGTAAAAGGAAATGAGGAAAAGCACAAGAATGATATTTAATCTATAGGAATATAAGTGTATACATTATAGTGAGACTCATATATCATTGAATACATCTTGGAGGTTTAACCTCATTTTATAAAGGTCATCCTAGTCCTAACAAAAGACATGTTTTTCTTCAATTTTGTTTGCTACTTGTTCTTCTTTACTAGAATTTTCTATTACATGTGTTTCATCTTTGTAGCCCTTCATACTAGGAACAAACACATGATCCATTGGTGAACTATATTAGGCATCTCTTTACTCACCCAAATTTCTCACTTATTTTCTTGTGGTTGTGGTGGAATGATTGACATTTGATGCACCATAACTTCTTTCTTTGAAACCCAAGTAGTCTTTTGTGTCTAAAACATATTTTGTTGTATCAGTTTTACCTCTACTTTAGTTTTTTCTTTTTATCATGAATATTTTTTGGCTATTTATGGTCCTTAGAAGGAACAACAACTCCCTTTTGATTTTTTATTTTAGGATTTTTCAATTTTAAGCTCTTTAGGATTTTATAGAATTACTTCACAAGCCCATATCTTTTTTATTCTCCCTATTTATTGCTAATAGTGCATGCAATTTTATGCGTCATGAAAATATTTTTCAATATGGTATGGATTTTCCTTGGGGGTATGAATATATGCATCTTTAAAGTGAATGGCTTAACTCTACAAGGACTTGATACACATATCTATTATAATATCAAGGTAAGGCCATAGGTCCCTAGTGGTATCATAAATTGGGAGCATAATAGAAGGGTTACATGGGGAAGATGTGATGCCTATCATGGTAAAGAGTGGATAAATTTGGTTTTCCTTGTAATTTAAAGATGTAGCTCTAGGAATAAGGTAAGGTAATGAAATCACAAATAACATGGAAGAAGGCATGCCCCTTTTGATAAAAAGATATGGATATGGAAGTACAATGTGAAATTATGAAGGGATGATGCCCCCCACCATTCTAATAGGTTACTGCTAGAAGTGTGATATGGCAATGGATTATAAAAAAAATGATATATAAGGTAAAGTACAAGGATCATAAGCATGTAGTATAAATATGGAATATTTGTAAACATGAGGAATATATGAATCAAGATGCATAAGAAATAAGACACAATTGAGGTAAAATGTGAAAAAAGTGGTTAGACATGGGTCATAAAAAAATAAAAAACTTATAATGATGAATAAGGAAAAGTAGAAAAGTATTAGGTAAACGATTAACCAGAGTAGAAACATAGGCAAAGGTAAGGGTATAAAAAAGCATGAGGATGTGAAAAGTGTAAATAAGCATAAAGGTATCAAGCAAGGAAATGAGGTAGAAGAAAAAGTCCCAAAATTGGGGGAAGGTAAGCCTATATTGAAATATAGAAGGTGAAATGAGCATGTGAAGCACCAAAAACAAGGAGTAATAAAGAAGGCCAAATTAGGCTCACTTAATAATATTTGAAGAACATCACCCAAATATTCTTGTAGTTTCATGAACTTTCAACGAGTTATTAGTGTAAATAAAGGAAACCTATAAGTAATAACAACTTGATTTACATTATCCTTTAAAAAATCAATTGGATTTTAAAAATTGTAAGGGTAAGATGACTCAAAAAATTACCCATATTTTAACGTATTTGATGCTAAGTGTTTGGTCTCAAGATTCTTCAAGTGTGCACACACATCTCTAAAAGAGGGGGAGCTACTTAAACACACATTTTTCTTAATAACCGAAAGGAATTCCTCAATTTTTTTGTAACTCGTCATCATTAAATTTGTACTTTGTTTTACCACACAAAGATTAAAGTTATAAATGAAATAATCATTGATGCGTCAATTACTCTATTGGGTGAAATTTGTAAGATCATTCACCATTATCCTCAAACCCAAATTGATGTGAAAGAGACATAGAAATGCAATAGTTATCATCATGAAATTTTCCTAAACTAGGAGATAATGAAAAAAACCATTAAATAACATTATTCTTTAAGGTTTTTGGAAAAACTACAAAGGTCCTATCAGAATATGTAAAATTTATGTAAGAAATTGTAAATGGTTTTATGTGGATACTTGGGTTGCCCTTTCAATTATAGAGTTGAAATCAAGGGATGCTAATCTTGTAATGGAGTGGATTTGCACCCATTGAAAATTCCCCATTTACACCCCTTACCTTAGAAAAATAAAACTCAAAAATGATATTCCATCTCATCCATTCACTTTCCACCCACTTGGTAGATGTCTATAGTGTTAGTGGGGGAATTTTAGTTAGGGACGCTAGTGCAATGCGTTGTTGTCTTGATAGGATTCTTGCCTCTGGAATCTATAGAGATGTTACACTTCTCCATTGGCGATGAAGAGTAACACCCCTATGCCCTTGACTGACCTCGAATGGCTTATTTGGGCTTCTATTCAATCCAACTTCTTCATCTTCTACATAGTCAATTCATCTTCTTGAACTATACTTGATCATACTTCACTTCTTGAGCACTCCACACTTCAATTCAGAACACTTTCTCCATTTTTGAAGCTCCAAAGTTGGAACTCTATTGGTTTTCTCCCCACGTTGTTGTGGCAACATTGGCATCACAAGCTTGGGAGATAGCATCCCCCTTCACGTGCTTGAGGACATCTTGGTGGGGAGGTGATATCCATTTTACTTAGCATTGTTGTTTGATTTATGTAGAATATTGTTGTTAGCATTGTTTGGTATTCTTCCTTTCAGTGCTTTCCTTTATATCATACTTTCTTTTCTTACTATTCTAGTTGTTCATGGAGGTGGGAACACCCAAATGGGGGTTTGACTATGGCAAGCCCCCAAACAACCCCAACATTTTTCCTCGTTCTACTGTGTGTAGGTATTCATTCATGTGGAGCTTGCAAGAGGTTGAAACAACCCTAATTTTGATCTTTTCCACCTTTTTTTCTTGTCAAACATTATTTCTTAAGTTAAAGTATTCTTCTTACTACTTCAGTAGTTTAGCCATTTCCTAGTTTTCATCATTGCATAGAACTATTTTTATTAGGTAGCTAGCACATTCCTTGTTAGTCTTAACTACACTTCATATTTTTTTTTCTATATGGACACCAACGCTCAACCAAGATGCCAATGTGCCACTCTGTCATCCATCTTCTACGCTAGAGTTCTTTAGCAGAGTTTCCTAGGTTATAGTCTAGACTCAGGAATCTTCTCACCTGATTATCTAAACCTCTTGAGTTAATAGAAGGATAGTGGCAGATCAATTTCCATTCTTTTTCACCCCCTTAAAACATCAAACCCACCTTAAATAATCCCTTAACATGAAGTAGATCAGGGCAGCTGATTGTTCTAGACCCTCCTGTGACCTATGGTCCTGAGCAATTGGCCCCCCTCCTCTACAAATATCAACAAGAAATAGAAATGTGACAACCTCAAGTGGTAATGATGTGTGTTATGATGAGTTATAAGAAGTAGAATCATTAAATTATTGTTGTCAATTTGGGTTGTAAGATCGACATCTCTTGTATGCATAAGAAATAATGGAGGAAGTATAATGAGGTTGCGAGGTAAGAGGTGAGGTCATAGATATTAATGGATGAATCATATCATGAGAAATATTAGTCTTGATGTGGGGAGGGATGCAATATAGGAATGAGTCACACTTTCAAAGGGAAAATAGTATGGGACGTAGGAATAGGCAGCGTAACCCTAGTTTCTATGTGGATATGAGAATGAGTTCTACATTAGACACTAGAGGGAATGGATTCACTAAAAAATTGTATGGTGGATGGGGTAAAGTTGGATAGTGAGGGATAAATATTTAATGGGAAACATACAGGGAGGATAGGTGGTAGTAGGGGCTAGACTATGGGTATCAATGGTGGTCATAAGAGTATTAGAGGTAGGTGTTGAATTAAGATTACAAGAAGAAGATGGGTGGGGAAGATAGACCAATAGAGGGAGCCAATAAAGATCCAAGATAATTTAAAATATCAATTCTATAAAAAGACCCTTGCAATTTAAAAAAAGAGATGTTCCAACTAACTAAAAGAATTTTCTCAAGCAAATGCATCAATTAAAGCTTTCAACATGATAAATAGAAGATATGTACATCTTTGTTATTATATTCAATGACCATATTAGGGTTTAAATGATTACTCCTCAATGGAAGAATATGATCACAAGTGGCTCATGGTATTAAATAATGTAATATAGTAAAATCTAAATCAATTTCAAGTTGGAAAAATAAAAAAGTAGAATTACATTAGATAAAAGTAAAATCCTAGTGACCAATCCAAGGGTTGGTAGGGTGGGAAAACATGATACCACATAATAAAGCACAAGACCTAAAAGAAATGGTATAAAAATGAAATCATAATGTATAGAAACACAAAACCTTAACAAGATCTAAAAAATGATGATACAATTAAAAAATATTAGATCTAAAACTCAATAGTAGTGAAGTTATAAACCCTAAAATAACTCTTGGGTAGTGGATGGTGTAAGGTCTAGGATGAATTAAAAAAAAATATAAATGAAAAAAAAAACCTTTCCTTATCTTATTCTAGGCTAATCCAATAAGATGTAAACACATTTAAGCATAAATTAACCCAAATCAAGGTACATGATAGTTGTGGAAAAGATAATTTAGAATTAAATGCTAAGTGAGGAAATTAAATGTGATGGAAGATTTTGCTTATATTTAGAACCAATGTGAGTGAATGAATCTAATGGAACACAAAAATTCTATTATTTTAGTATAAAAAATAGATGTTTGGATATACCTTCTACCTCAGATTTTGTACAATACCATGGCCCCCACTTCCAAACCAAGGCAGCCTCAGAGGCTCCATCGCTTCAAAAAAGAAAAGCACAGGCCCAAAATCAGGCCAGCAAAACCCCAACAGCCATGAAACAATGATTACCCCTTCCGAAGCAAAGCCAACAATGCCATAAACATCAGGGAACAAAAACCCCGACCTCCTCCTAAACCCACGCTCCAAGCTGACTGCGCCAAGCCAGGGAGAAAGGCCTTCATCCAATAGGATCAAAGCTGCATCCAAAAGACACCAAAGACAGCCACCGTAGACCACTGCAATAACCCTCGAACATCCCACACCAGGAGAACGGGTACCCAGACCATAGGGAGGCAACAAGCAACATCATCTTCCTCCTCATCTAAGCCTCCATCTCCATCACCGTCGGAGGAATTCGAACCACGCTTCCCGCCTACGCCGCGCTCCATATTTTTAAAATACAATCTTTAGGTGGAATTCATAATGTTATTGATGAATACATCGATTAATTAAAACATGCCTCCAAAATTCCAACTGATCCATGATAAAAAAAAAGTATAGTCTGTTGTGGTAAAAATATTATGATATAAATGCTTCATAAATAATTTGGTGGTAATTTAACTCATTGAATCAATAAACTGTGAATTCTCGATGATTTGAGCCTCTAACCATTTCATCATATTTTCCAAAATCAACCTAATTAATGCAAAATATTCACCAATTGATAAAGTTTCACCACTAAAAATGCTAGTTTCTATGGATTAAACCAATTCTCTCTTATGCTAGATAATTGAGAATGATATACATTCAACTACAAAATTGTGCATGACAGAAGCATTTACACAAGGAAAAGAGGAAAGCACTAAAAAATGAATGGTAGTTAACAATTGCATAAGTGATAGGATAAGGTTATCTTAGTGCTTCATGTTATGTTAAATGATGAAAATACAATTGATATCAAGTGATTTTAACTACACATATTTAAGCAATTGGCATATTAAGGGTATAACTACAACACAATAATGATAGCTTGTGGGAGTTTACAAAGTATTAACATGTTAGTATTGGAGATTAAGAAATGATTGGCATCCAATCTTATACATTAATATAATGAATGTTTGAACCAAAATGTGATACATCTATACCATATCTAACACACATGTATACTATTCATATATATATATATATATATATATATATATATATATATATATATATATAGTTTTAAGGGAATATTCTCTCATTTTATGATCTTGTTTCATTCTCTTAGTTTTGATAGTGTTGATGCTTTAGGAATAGAGCACATGATTATAGTGGAAAAATATTTACATCATAGTGTAACCATTTATATTTGTGCCACAAATAATACCAAGCTATAAATATAGAGTGCATGGTTTTGTAAGCATCTATGCATATTATTAAAGATAAACATGTATATAGATTATATTTAGAGAAATAACATATTTTAGGATACATGCAACCTACAATTCACTATAAGTTCATGCTATAATTTAATTATGCATGATTCTATACATAGTTTATGTGGTGTTAGGGTAGGTGTTTATGTGGTGTTAGGGTACATGCACCTATATAAACCCCAAGTGTAATGCTTTGACATCAAGGTAGCTTTGGTTTATGAATGATTTTATACATAGTTAGGTAGCACTAGGGGACATGCACCTATACACACCCCATAAGTACATAACGCCTTTGAATAAAGGCAACTTTTGATATAAATCAGTTATTCAAATTTTTGTATCAAGAAGATGTTTTATCCATATAGAGGTGTTCATGTTTTTAAGTAAATTAGTGTATGGATTTAGCCTAAAATTAACATAAAGATTTGTGTGTATTTTACAATAGAAGGTGAAGATCTTAGTGTGCTTTAGGTGAGAAATGTAGATATACCAATACATTCGATAGCTTAAATTCTTAGCCATCAATCATTACATGCAAGTAGGATGAGATAAGCACTCCTTCATAATGAAAGATTAAGGTCTTTAGTACCTTATTGCACAAACAAATAACTACAACCATGAGATAAAAAGATGAAGCAATCACAATCACCCTCAAATTTTGACATTTTTTTTTTAAAGAAGTTAGATTTAAAATTGAAAGCATAGAGGGGAATCCAAGGGTGGGTGCCATGTGGGTGGTCAAAAGCAATGCCATGCAATATATCACAAAATCCTAAGATGAAGGTGAGGTATGGATAACAAATAAGAAAGGGGAATCAAAACCTAAGTAAACATGAAAATATGATATGATAATCATAAAACGTATTGTTAAAAATCCCAATCTAGAAGGTAAGATTTCACCAAAGTTATAGGCATACCATATAAATAAACCTAATCTAACCTAATAAATATAATTAAAAAACATAAATAATCATAGATTAAATTATATGAGATTTGATAAAATCAATTACAAATATTTAAAAATTAAATGTGAAGTATTAGGGTATTTAAGTATAGGAACAATGATTTGAAAATAACTTTGATGTCTTGCAAAGTTGATTTGTCATTGTCAAACAAATGCATGCCCTTGTATGATGATTGTCTCATTATTAGAGAAGATGTAGAAAACCTTGTGGTTCAGTCTTGAACATTGTAGGTTTTATTCTAACTATTTTAGATGTGAACTCTAACATGTGGATCTAAACTAGTGAAATGAAAATATCTAATTTCATGTTCACCTTGGTCTCTATTGTCTAGTAAGCATGTAAGGATTATGGTGTCAAGAGACACTTCAAGGAATATGTTAGATTGGTGGGGTCAAGTTATCCTAAGTCACACCCTTGGATGGCTTGATTTTATGGCTTGGAGTGAATATTCAAAGACAACATTCATCATCATGTAAGTGGTCTACATGTAGATGAGGTTCTTTCTCTCTTTAACAAATTGAAGTATGCTCCAATATTTATCCCTACATTTTCTTACATTTTCCTTGATATTTATTTAAGTGCACATTGCATATCTTTAAATATCGAAACATATCATGTTGCATAAACATGTATCATTTTGGCTCATAATGACTAGTTGAAAGGGCCAAGAAAATTAGAATTAGAATTGGAATATTCAAATTATAGATTTGTTCTTATGTGTTGTGGGTTTGACCTTGAGTGGTACATAAATGAATTTCCTACAAAGAAATCATAATTTTAAGGTAGCGACAAATGTCTAGAGCTAGCTTGAATGTGGGTACAATAATGAGGGGTACATGACAGATGTGTAGGAATAAAAGTAAGTGGAAGTAAATAGGGCTAGATAGGGATTGTGACATGAGTCAAACTCAACGAACATTATACCATTTATCAATATAACATTACATTTAAGATATTTTACAAAAGATGTACACAAAATCAAATAGAAAATATAATTGATATATAGATTTCACCATTACAATAAGATAATAAATAAGATGCTTTCGAAATTGATCTCTAAAAATTTATTAAAGTAGAATTAAATTAAGCTCAATTAATTGCCGAACTTTTACTCAAAACGTGCTCTTATACGATAGTCATTTCATGGAGAACAAAGGTAGCCTATACAATTTGTGAATGGACCTTTGGCCTTTGGTCTGCTGAAAGGCTATGTGTGATAGGGAATGAATGGGCCCCTCTCCCCTTACTGGCCAATCTCCACCGTGCATGTTTTGATAATGGAAGAGAACAAAGATATTGACGGCTACTAAATGAAAACCTCCACAACTTTTGTCAATTCCAAGAGTCACTCATTGAATATGACAAGAAATTAACATGTCTGGTGGGATTTAAAAACTCATTAAAATCGAACAGTACAAAAACTTGACATGACTGTGCCAAGAAAAAATAATTAGGGGAGAGGGCCCAGTAGTCATGCACCCTAACTTCGCGCTTCTAATTATCCTACGTCGAAATTTCAAATCACTCCCAATTTTTTACAGCAGCTTACTTGGCAAGTTCTCTGCTTATAACTAAGGTTTCAGGGCCACATCATCAAATATGATGCCACATCAGCATGCGTTTTTGTCAAGGTGTCCAAAAAGACCCCAAAAAATAGTGAGACCAATTCTTGTGCATTACATCGAACAGTACAAAAACTAATTAAAATCGAACAGTACAAAAACTTGACATGACTGTGCGAAGAAAAATTAATTAGTGTGTCCTGTTGCCGTGACTTCGAAGCAGCTGTGAAGTGGGGAATCTCTTGTATGGACGTACAGCTGGACCTGGTGAAAGCTGTCAAGCAGACAGGCCTTTCCATGTGTCAATTTGATATTGGGTAATCTCTTGTGTGGACAGGACTCCTTATCTCTTGTTTTCAAGCTAAAGCTTGGCTTGGCTTTATACAAAGTTGCACCGGATTGCGTGAAAGCGTTAAAGTTCTGTATAGGTTTTTTTTGGGTTCAATCCTCTCTACCACGATTTTCTGTTGGAACTCCTTAACATGGAAGAATACAAGCTTCCCACACCTAAAATTCCTTTCCTAAGCAATAAGGAATATCATGTGTTCCTGAGTTTCAGGGGAAAAGATGTGAGAATGACTCTGGTTGATCATCTCTATCAAGTTCTCACTGCTGCCGGACTCAATGTCTTTTTAGACACCCACAAATTGAAAACAGGGAGAAATAATTGAGTTGAGCTTGGAAAGAGCGGTGGAGGACAGTGCCATACGCATTCCTATATTTTCAAAAGGCTATGCAAACTCTGCATGGTGTCTCAAGGAGGCGGCCGCCACGCTGAGAACCCCAGGCTTGATCATTCCTCTGTTTTATGATGTGGCTGCAACTGATGTCAGATATCCTTTGAAGGAGTCCAGTCAGTACAAGCAAGCATTTGAAAAACATTATGGCCATGCAGATCGATACAAAAGGGAAGAGATTGAGGGATGGAAGGATGGCCTTAAAGAGATCTGTTCTTGCTCAGGGTGGTCAATGGATATAACTGGAGGGTAAGTGAAGGAACTACTTCTCTCTCTCTCCCTGCTTTCTTGAATAAGGTGACATCTGTGCTTCCATTCAGTCTAGCCATTATTCCATTATTTTAGGTCAGGGTTTTATGGAGTGGAACTTTTCATAAATAATTAAATTTTATAGATATTAGCATTTTTGTTTTTATAATAAATGAATCATAGGTTAAATATATATTTACATTATAAGTTTTTTTTTCAGTTAAATATAAGTGAAGGAGTGATTTGAGATTATTTTATTTCTTTTGTTAAACTGTGATCAATAAAAATAATTAGTTATTTGAGAATTTTTAGTTAAATCATCACAACAAAGAAAACCTATTCCCCAAAATGATTAGAAATTCAAACCCAATTCAATCATATCTCTAAACAATTAGATCTTAAAAATAAGATATTTTATTTTTATTTTTGAATTAAAAATAATTATTAAGATAAAATAAATCTCTTTATTGAATTTCATTATGATAAGATATGTTACTTTTGGTGAATGTACATGACACATGAAAAATGGGCATGGGAGCCTTTGTTAGCCATTGCATCTCTAGTATTTGGAGTAGAAAATGTTTGTGCCTTCTAAGTCTTTGCATTTTTCTTTGGGATCCATGTGGAGGTAGCACCATTAGAAGGAGTGACTTGGGATTGTCAAATCTTACTTTCTAATTCTTCATTGGAGGATAGTGATGAATTCTTCCTTGCTCTAGTATATATGACGAATGAGAAATTACTTACTCGCTTCACTTATGGGGGAGGACACGAATTATAAATTATTTTTTTACTTTAGAGAAACCTTGAGGCAACAAAGAGGGACTCACATTCTCCTTATCTTGTTTTTCAAATTGTTCTTTATTCCTTTGTTTTTGAAAAGGAAAAAACAGGTTTTACAGGGACCTGAAACCATGAAGTTTAAACAACAAAAGATAAGAAGAAAAAGTACCAACTACCAGACAGCTGTCCCAAAAAGGAAACGGTAGCAACAAAAGACAATAGGGTCCAAAAAAGGATCGCCCAAAAAAACTAGCAAACCAAACACCACGTTACTCCAAGTTATTCAGTAATTCCTCAGCTTTCTTTTCAACTTTCTGCATATCCTGTAACCCCTGCTTGAAAATTTGAACCATATGTGAAGAAGTCGGGGTTTTCCTCTTTATGTTTGCCCTGGTACGAGTCGAAATCCCTTCACTAGCCGATTTGCTGCCTCCCATGTTCGCATCCAGATCCACCACCAGGGAACCCTTTTGGTTTTTTTTCAGCTTTTCCACCATCGCATTTATGATGATTGTGTTATGCCTAGCAATTTTGTGGTTGTTTGCAACAGTGGCCCTAATGTTTTGTCCAATCTTGGACATGTTACATTCACTACTAGCCAATCTGTCCTCCTATAATTGCTGTCTTTTCCTCGGTAAAGGGGTTTCTTGTTCATCATTATCTCTACTGTTCCAGCTGATCTTCTGCTCCAATTCCATAACCTTGTTGTTGAGATCAGTAACACAGCCTTTCAGTTTACAAACTTCATTCTAGGTCCATTTGAAAACAAAAAAAAGGTCGTCTGTACTTTTTTTTGCAACATTAACCATTTCCTCCAGCTTGAGCTTGTTCAGGGCAGAATTAATTTCATCCTGAATAGGGGACTCAAAATGGTCATTCCCAAATTTTCTAGAAGCAGGGGTATTAGGGGCCAATTCCTTACTGACTAAGGGCTTCTCAGAGATGATTTCCATAGAATTTCCAGAATACGAAACAAGTTTCCTAACAGGGTTACCTTTAAAACCAGGGGACAAACCCAGAGTGGGGCAACCAGGAGACGGCTGGGGATTAAGACAAAGCGATGAAGACAAATCCGGACTAGGGTACACATGCAACGGTTGCCGTTTAGGACAAGACAGCGGGGTAGGATCCTTAAGATTTTTCTGATAGGACAAGGACTGGGGAGCAAAGGTATCAGGGCCAGCAAGAACACAATCAGGGGGGGCCCGGGGATCAAATTCCCTACTACTTTCTGTCTCCTCATCATCCAACTCTTCAATTTCAACAATTTTAGGCAGAGCAGGTAGATTTTGAAAATACTCAAAAATGAGTAACAATTCCAGGGTGGATAATAGCATTTCTCCTAGGGTTTCTTTCCACATCATCGAGACAATTCTTCAAAGAAGAAAATAAGTAGAAGGGCAGAGATATACAAACCTTATGACGGAAATGATTCAGAATGGAAAAGTGGTAACCATAGACTCTGGTAAAGCATCCGTCAACCATAATATATTCCATGATGACTCTTAAAACTTTCCTCCAGATAGATTTGATGGACTCCACATCAAAGTAACTATTAGCAACCTTAACCATCTTCACTTTCTCCTTATCTTTTTTGGGAAACTTAATAACTGCTTCATCAGAGAAACGTCGATCTCGGTAGAATTTAACACCCTCAGTTGAGAGACCTGTTATCTCACCAATTAAGTCCTCACTCAGCTTAACATTCCTACCAAACAACACGATCTCTCCATTTTTCAAGTTTTTAACAAAATAGTCCAGCATCCCCTCATCCATACCATAGAGCTTTTCCAGATAAGGGACTAAACCTCCCTTTTCAATTCTTTCCCAAGCTTTAGCATTCTTTCTGTTCTCCTAGAAATCGCTCGGCTCCACACGTTTTCTTTCTCCACCCATAGTCAGCTCACTGTAAAACCACTCTGAACAGTTGCTCTAGGTCCCGTTTAGGCAATTTTTGTCGAACACCCAGAAAGCGTGTCGCAGACTCTTCTTAAAAAAGAAAGTGACGTCGGTCCCATCAAATCTAGTGAAATCAATGTACCTGATCTTTATCCATTTCATTATGACTAAGATTGCCTTCTCTCCCGTGCACTGAATCATAATAAATTAGCGCTTTCACTTCATGATGGAGGTTGTCATTCTTCCTCCACGTGTTCTCCCCACCTTTCTTTACCCCTTCATTGGTGAAGAAATCCGCCACCATATTGGCTTCTCTATAGGCGTGTGATACTTTCACTTTTTCAAATTTACTTAATAAAGTTTGCATGTCTTCGATCCACTTTTTGATGGTCCACGAGGGGGGGTAAGCCCAAGAATATAATTTATTATATTCAATGAATCACCTTCCAACCACAGATTTTTCGTGTTGATCTTAAGGGCTAGGCTAACTGCATGAAAAGCCCCAACAACTTCCGCAACATGATTAGTTTGAATTCCAATGTCCATAGCAAAAGCCGCAATAAAAGCCCCAGTATTGTCCCTTAAAACACACCCACTGCCAGCTTTACTAGGGTTACCTTTAGCCGCACCATCAAAGTTGGCTTTAATCCAACCCAAGGGTAGCATAGACCAAATAGCATTATCTCTCCCACACACTCCAGGTTTAAGAATTTTTATCCCACCTAATTTTGAATTCCACTTTTCGGCTATAACAACATCAAAGGGAGACCAAACAACTTTCTCAAACATTTTTCTAGGAATTAAAGATAAAATTTCCTTTATATCCCTTACAATTTTAGCATACACATCCCCTTCCGTCATCTCTTTATCCCTGAACGCTCTATTGTTCCTTTCTTTCCAAATATTCCAAGAAACAAAAGGAAGAATGAAAGACCATAGCTTTCTCACAAAAGGATTTTTTGAAGGAGCTTTCCATTGAATGAAGAAATCTTCGACAGAAGCAGGGAAAACCCACACCACCTCAAGAAGCCCCAATAATTTATCCCAAATATTCGACACATAAGGGCAATGAAGAAAAAGATGATTAACAGTCTCGGCTTCATTCCTGCACATATAACACCTATTTGGTAATTGAATTCCTCTTTTTCCAAGATTGTCCAAAGTGAGGATCTTATTCTGTAGCATTATCCAGTAGAAAATGTTGATTTTCGGGGTCAAATGATTAATCCATGCCTTAGCCCAGAAAGGAGGATGCTCCTTCAGACTATCTAACAAAGAAGTGGCAGAAGCAACTGAGAAAATACCAGACGGATTGTCTAACCAGACAGCAAGATCCTCCACCTGGTGTTGAGCTGGTCTAAGGGCTCTAAAAGCCGACTGAACATGGCCAAGATCCAGACTGATAGTCTTCAAATCAACCCAATCTCCATTCCTCCAATAATCTTTAACCAAGACCCCAAATTCCTTTTTGCAATCATTCATCCATTTACTATAATTCTCTATTCTAATTAAAGGATCTTTAAAAAGCCATCTGTCTTCCCAAAATCTGACAAAATTTCCATTTCCAATCAGCCATCCAGTTCCCATTTCCAAAAGCTTTATTCCTTTACCCATATCATTCCAACACACAGACCCACAAGGTAAAGAAGAAGAGTTTAAAATTTCATTTAGAGACTCATAGTTATTGAAATATTTTGCTTTTAAGGTATCACGCCATTCTCCATTTAATGTAAGAGTTATCCAAAGCTGTTTAGCAAGAAGGGACATATTCAAAACTTTAATTTTCCTTAAACCCAACCCCCCCTTGATTTGGGTCTACAGACCAGATCCCAACCAACAAGTGGCATTCTCCTCTTATCCTCAAATCCAGACCATAGAAACCTTTTCTAAATTTTTTCAATGGCCTTAGCATATTTGGCAGGAATTTTAAATATACTGAGAGCATAAGTAGGAAGATTTTGCAGAGAAGCCTTAAGGAGCTGGACTTTTCCAGCTTGACTTAGAATAGCTCCTTTCCAGCCTGATAACTTCTTATTGAATTTTTCAACCAAAGAGATCCAGAAAGAGTCCAAAGGTTTAGAGAAAAGAGGTAAGCCAAGATAAGTTGAGGGAAGAGACTCAACACGACATCCAAGAATTCAGGCAAGTTTGACTTGTCTATACTCCAGAGTGTTGATGAAAAAATTTGAACTCTTAGCTCTGTTGACAACTTGCCCAGAAGCAAATTCATATAGATTCAAGATTTTTTAAAAAGTCTTAGCTTCAGTCACCATAGATCTTCCCATAAGAATGGTATCATCAACAAATTGCTAGTGAGAACAAGTAAGAGGAGAAGAAGAAGGTCTTAAGCCAACAA
>VDFB02028994.1:0-20620 GCA_007258455.2 Sequoia sempervirens
TGATATACTCCACCCACACTAGCAAGCTTTGTTCAATTTTAAGAATCCAAATTGAAGTGTGGAGGAAATATTTTATACAACTTAATGTCACCAAAATACTTTTGATCCTCAAGATCATGGTGAGGTATGAGAGAAGTGCATACACATTTTAAATGATATTACTTTGCATAAAAAATTACAAAACACAAAAAGCACATGTTCATTTTAGCCTCAAAGCAAGAATGGATTCTTTTTAAGCACCAAGATTGAAATGTGAAATTTTCTTGTTCAGTTTTAAAACCCCAAAAAAAACTCTAGTAAGTTCCTAAGGTTCTTTTTAATCCCTTTGATTTATTCTTTTTAAGCCCAAACAAAAATTATTGAGACCTAAAAAGCTTGAAGATGACAAAGTCCTTAGAAATGGGATTATAATTTCTCCCCAAAGTGTTTCAAAAAACTTGATACAATAGAATGAAAATTCCATAAGAAGTCTTTCTTTCATTTCCTCCTTCCCTTTGAATCACTCCAACCTACAAAAACTAGCTAAACTATAGAAAATAGAGGCCAAAAACTAGTTAGGAGTTAAGGTGATAAAAATGAAAAGAAGCACTCGTTGAAAAAAATTTAAATCTGCCTTTTACCCCACCCCAATGGTACATTCCATGATGGTGATGCAATTTGAAGCGTGTCAGTGGCGCTTTGGTGAAACCAGTGATGCTTTGTGGAGAAATAGTGAGTGCAATTGCGGCGCTCTTTCACCAAGCGACACCGTTTAAAGTTTGATTTGGTTAGGCTGAGTGGGAATGGTCTCCAACATCATAGTTTGTAGTTTGAAATCATCGCTAAATAGCGCCGCTAGACTGATAGTGACATAGTTTGACTCTAGCAGTGGTGCAATTTATTGTAGACACAAAAAAACTCAAAAATAGTAGAATTTTGAAGAAAAATCATTTTAATTTCTTTAGATTCGCCCTCCTTCTAGCACCAAAATGTGAATGGTGATCTTAAACTTGCATAACATGAATACTAAACACAATATTAGTTAATTATACACATCTAAACTACCACTCCCCATAAGATTCATTTGAAATGCAAAGAACAAGAAATAACATGAAGAACACAAATAAAAGCTATCAAATTTGATTCAATGCTCAAACTCTCAATCACATGGGGGAATTGGTACTATTTTGATGTGGAAAATATCCCTTTCCCAATTCCTAGTCAAGCTTGATGATGAGCTTTGAAGATTGATGTTCCTTTGTGAAATTTCTCCATAACCAAGCTATGAAATGATGAAAAATTATGAAAATGGATGAAGATGGATGAAATTTTCTCAAAACATGAAGATAATGATGTTACATGAATTTGTGTATCAAATGCCTAAGATTGTGGATCCCAAATTAGTAAAAGAGCCTTCTATTTATAGTAGAGAAAGATGGAAGAATGAGCAAAAAGGATGAATGTAGGATAAAAGACCAACCAATAGCACAATGTCACTTGTCAACATGTGAGTGGATAGAGGTGGAGCACATTTTGATGAATGTGAAAATTAATTCTATTAGGTGGAAATTCAAAATTGGAGAAGTGAAATGTTGGAGGGAGATGAAAGAAGAATTAAATGCCACTTGGCTCAACAAAAGGACATGTAAGAGGCCTTTAATGCCTTGTTGGATGGACAAGTCCTTTGGAGGGAGATTTTCAAATTTGAGGAATATTCCAATTTTGATGCCTTTTTGAATCAAAATAGAGATTTAATAAATCAATTAAATGGATTTTCATGTGCAAGTTGCAAAATCTAGAGGATTTGAGTGATTAGTGTTAGTGTTAATTGAGATTTGATTAACTTAAATGTTAATTAACTAATTTGACATTTTGACTTAGATTTTAGGATTTAAATAAATCAAAATGAGAGGAATAATGATTTTAGACTTAATTAAATAAATTTTGATTTATTTAATTAAAGGGGGTGATGTTAGACTTAAATCAAATAAAGGTTAGTTTATTTAATTTAAAGGAGATGACCTTAGAACTTAATTAAATAAAATGATTTATTTAATTAAACAGAGCGATTTACCAAACAAACAAGTTTACTAAATTGGCTGTAGGGATGATGAGAGTTAATCAAATAAAATTAATTTCATTTTAAACAATGTAGGATGAATTTAATCAAATAAAGCATTATTCATTAAATGGTTAGTAGCGGTAATATCTGCCAGCCGGGCAAATTTAGGGATCACGCGGTATATTCAATCAAGATATTTTACATATCTACAATGTTCTATCCGAGGGCATGTGGGAGTCTCAAAAGTCCTGCAACGGAAAATATAATGCAACATTTATGAGCTTTGTCAATGCTGAGCTAATGATGTGTTAGCACCATTAAACCCCTAATGTCCGCTGTTTGTTATGGGCCTGATCCCATGCATTAATATCTTTACATAAAACCTTTAAACTATTAAAGAAAAATTTAACTCACTTTTGAATGCACGCAAAGTATTTAAAAAGCAAAATCAGTCTTCCCATAGGAAAGACATGTACTTCCAAAGATGCTGATCGATCTTTGTCCATTTCTGCCTCTGCTAATTCAAGGCAGCGTATGTATTGAAATACTGGAGTCTCTGCAGCCATGCCATTTTGCATTCCAAACATGATAGTAGTGTTATACAACATTAAAAATCAAAAGACTTAAAATTTCAAAAGCTAGAAAAGACTTAGACAAAATTGTATCTATGCTCTATATTACAATAGATCTTCAAAATCAATCCACAACAATCCATGTAAATGGCATTGAATTCCCTTTTATAAAACAAGGGAGCAACAAGCTTTGGGCCATTACACATGCCACATTTTTAGTTGGCATACAATTACATTTCAAAACTACAAGAGTAATTGCAAGCTCATGGAGAGAATATTCTGAGTGCAAGGAAGTTACAATATTTGTTACACCCATGATGCTTTCCCAAAATATTTGAAATGGTTAGCTGATGCCTCTACCACTTCCTTTCTCCATTCTTCTTGTTGTGGAATCGAGAAAGCTAAGCTGACAAGTGAGAAAAAAATCTTGGTGTACAAGATGACAAAATAACCTTGATGACAACCTTGAAAACCTTGAAGGCTACTAAATGTGTCAAAATAGACAAAAATTGTTGCCACACACTAGTAGAATTTGGAAAATAAATGACTAGGTGACTAAAAATTTTAGTCACAACTACTAAAAATGACTAAATTCTACTTATTTTTTTGTAACTCAATTATAAATGAGTAAATAAATGACTAATTTGTTCATTGACTAAAAATTATTTAGTTGCACAAATAAAACTGACTAAATAGTTAGTCATTTATTTAGTCACAATCCATTTGAATAAATCATTTAAGGAATCAAGAATATAGCCTGCAAAAATACTCTAAAAATTTAATAAACATACCCTAAAACTTTCATTGAAATCTTATTTTCAATTGTAGCTTGCCAGAATATAGTTTTCATTTTAATAAACATACTCTAAAACCTTCATAAAAACATTATTTTCAAGTGTAGCCCGCCAAAATGGAGAATTTTTTCAGTAAAGAATGATAGAGAATGGTAAGGAGATGCCATGAGTGTATATTACATAGATTCATTGTTGCTTATCTCATTCCACCTGCCTTCAACAGCACAGCATCATGTTCCTCACTATTTGAAATCTAGGGTATTTGACCATACATTTGATAACTTCAAATTCCTTTAGATGCTTTGAAGTATCAATGCATTCCTTGGCATAGGGTTTAGAATTATTTCTTTAATTTTAAAAAATAAATAAATGTTGTATTTTCATGTAATTAGATAATGTGGAGATCTCCCAAATCTACCTCAATAGACTATCCTCTTTGGCACTGTATTCATTACTCTAGTTGTTAGGGTTTTGCATGTGACATCTTTTATATCTTCATGATTGTAGCTTTTAAATAGATCTCAATTTTTGATTTAATCCTTATCATGGTAACCCTTGAGTTCCATAATCCACCTTCAATATCTTCTAAGAATGTTGTCTTAAGCTAGACTACATAGTATGCATATAAAGCAAGTCCTTTGTACCTGCCATTGTTCCAAACCACCACTCACTTCCTTGCTTAGAATGCTTCCTCCATAAGCACAATAACATGTTTTAAAATCATGGTTTCCAATGATTTACCATTAAGGTCACTACTTTCATCAAGATACAATGAGATTTGTGTCTTCAAACTCAAGGCATTATGCAAGGTAACATTGTGAATTATTTGTTGTTTATGATTTTATTTTCTTAGACATTTACTGCTTTGCTAACTTCCTCTAAGATTGGATATTGCACCCTCAGCTACAATCTCAAACAACTTGCTCATTGTCACTTGAAGATTCCTTTCATGAGCATCCTTCTATAAAATCAAACTATGCCCTATAGACTGCCTACTTACTACAGGGGACTCATTGTTTCATGGTATTGCGGGTCTTAAGGTCCTTCAAACTTATTGTCACTACTTCACAATCCATAAGGTATTATTCACTATTCTCCTATCTTTGATGAGTCTCAAAACACTGATCAAACATGCAATCCACTACCTCCATTATACAATGGCTAAGAAGAAGCATTGAACTTGTGATTACCACTATTACTTCATTTGGACAGTCATTCCTTGATTGCATTTTGCTTGTCTAACAATGCCAAAAGCATTTGAAAAACCGTTAAGGTTAGCAGGGGGGTAAGGAAACTCACTTTTAAAATATTCACTTTACTATGCAAGGTTTGAGCTTTATTATCTTATCACTGCTCAACCTCTTTTTTACTATCACACCTCAAGTGACTATCATTCTTCTTGTGATAGATTGCATTTATAAGTGCCACTGAGCTACATAGTGTGCTTGTTATTGGCTACAATGTCTCAATCTTTTTGGTATTGCAACCTCACTAATCCACTAGAGTTATTGTTTATGTTTCTACGAAGGCCTAGATTTTTTACCCTAGTCATACTCTTACCAATGCTTCCATTGGTATTAAAAAACAACCTTAAATCTTGGACTAGAAAATTCGTTGTCTTGACAAGGTTGTGGTATGATCTTGGATTGTATCCTAAAGTGTGTGGGAAGTTTGTGTTTGATCATTAAGGTATGTAAACCTGATCAAGGAAATGTATCCTATATAGCATGGGTCTTGCTTTAATACTTTCCATAATGGTTATTAGCATATCACATTATTATAGTTTTTGGTAACCCAAGATTGCATTCAAGTATGTAACAAACTTTGTTTGTAGTTTCAGATGTACACTTTTAAGTAACATTCACAAGGTTTAGAAAATCTTGATTACTCTCTAGATTAGCCCATTAAACATGGGTTGTGCTTGAATGCACTAAATAATTGATATAACACAACCACTCTACATATCAACCAAAGTTATAGGCTCTTTATTGCAGTAAGAAGTAATCGTTGTTGGATCATGCTATCATTACATCATAACCTGTTAAACTTGAGTCAACCTGAATGCACCCAATGATGATTGAAACCTAATTGTGAAGACAGTGATTTGTACATGAATTATGTGCATATGAGTTCCTCCATTTATATCACAACATAGCCACATTAAACTTGGGTTCAACATGAATGCATCATGTATTTGTCATAGCACAAATATACCACATGACCAACAGAGTTATGGATCGCATAATTACAGTCACAATATTTTTTTCCTCAGTTGTGCTCTTATGGAAATTCCATTACCATTACAACATAATCCTTTGGAATTTTATTTCTCAAATCCTTACATTTCTTATTTTCTCTTTGGATGGATTGATTCATGGATTTTTTGTGATTTATACAACATTTTTTTTTATAGTAAATGACATCAGATTCTTTCTGAAGTTGAAATGATTTATTAATTATGGTTTTACGATAATTTTTAGTTTTATCTAGAAGGGGTTAATATGTGGAATTTTTGTGTGTAGGAAGAATAGATTGTGATGCAACGTTTGGGTATGGTTGGTTCAGGAAAAATTGGATTGCTATCGGTGTCATAACAAGGTTGGAGAGTACCTTGATCCAATGTGAAACACTTTTGAGTGTTTTCGGTTGGAAGCAAAACCTAACTATAGGAATTTCTGAATATCTGACAAATGAAATTCCTTTATTCTAAAGATAAAATCATAAATCTACTAGTCCAATTGGAGATCCAACCTAATATCTTTAATATCTGATAGAGAAGGTTTGTACATTGTAAAGATAAAATCATAAATCTGCTTGGTCCAATTGTAAGGATTTGTCATTTTAATTATACTTTCTGACATTTGGCTTGATACAAATTGTTACCTTAGAAGTATGGTATTGCTTTTCTTATAATGTTTTCAACCCTCATTTCAAGGAAGATCTTTGAAGATGGTTCCTTCAGGTGGAGACTACACTTTTCTACTATAGGTTTCATCTAGAAACACTAGAAGCTCAGGTACTACCATACTTAGGTACAATAGATTTTGAAGTGAATTGCACTTATTATTTTATGCTAATGGATATGTTCTAGCCTGTAATTAATTTTTGTAGCAAAACAGATAAGATAAATAGTTGGTCATATACCATAGTTTCAAATTTTAAATTGCTATACCTTATTCTAGGAGAAAATCATAGGGGGATTCTATACATAAGACACCATTGTTTGAAATTCAAAATTGTTGTCTCTTTCACAATTGTTTGCTTCATTTATTTGATCTAAGACAACCTATTGTATAGAAGAGGCTCTCAAAATCACATTAAAATCCTTTATTCCAAGATGATTACTCAGAATCTTTCCCATCATAACAATGAACAAAAGAATCAATCATTAACCTAAACTTTGCAAGAGTTTCATCAAATTCTACTTTTCCACTCTCTTTTGCATTCTGAATTTTACTCCCAATTTCATTCATGAAGAACTTCCTCAGCCTGTAGATCCTACTGTTAGCCATAACTTTACCATGTGTCAAGGATAGCTTTGAGTTCTTACCCAAGCAGCAATTGACAAAATTGTCCTTGAAACATGGTAAAGTTATGGCTAATAGCAGGATCTACAGGTTGAGGAAGTTCTTCATGGATGAAATTGGGAATAAAATTTCGAATGGAAAAGAGAGTGGAAAATTACAATTTGATGAAACTCTTGTAAAATTCGGGTTAAGGACTGATGCTTTTGTTCATTGTTATGATGGGAAAGATTTTGAACAGTCATCCTAGAATAAAGGATTTTATGGTGATTTTGAGAGCATCTTCTATACAGTAGGCTTTCTTAGATCAAATAAATGAAGCAAACAATTGTGAAAGAGCCAAAAATTTTGAATTTGGAATAATGGCATCTTATGTATAGAATCCCCTAGTGATTTTCTCCTAGAATAAGATATAGCAATTTAGAATTCAAAAATATGGTATATGACCAACTATTTAGCCTATCTATTATCCTACAACAATTAACTACATGTTAGAACATATCCATATGAACATAAAATAGCAAGTGCAATTCACTTCAAACTCTGTTGTGGTAATTGCTTTGTAAGGAAGTTTGCACTCCATGAACATTCTGTTGGTTGTTTTTAATGAGCAACCAGGTTGGTCTCCTATTCTACCTATGGAGTAGCCATCTCCAGTCAAGGGCAGCTCGGAGGACCTAGACCAACTGACAAGATTCAGTCAAAGACTAAGATCTTCTACACTTTAGGCTCTGTAGAACCAGGGCGGGTATACCCACACAATGCCTCAAATAAGACTAGACATTGCTTTTTATAGCAGATGACTCCTGATGCCAAGTATTGAGAACCTTAAATATGGCTAGATTCCCAGTAACACAATACTTGCAGTAACCAGGAGGTAGGGCAAGACAACTGAAGATATTCAATGATTTTAAATTTGGAAGGCTTCTGAGAGGGACCAGGCCACAGGACAGACCAGTTTCTAATCTTGGGCCATGGAGTCAAACACAAAAGATGGAATTCATCTGCAAACAGGACCTCAACTAGTGGATTTTGTTTTGTTGATGCCTTACATCAGCTATCAGTGCCTTACACTAACAATCCAACTCTTGTACATCAACCAGATTCTTCTTACCCAATCCAACTTGTACACAAACAATCACTGCTACCTACTCAAAGGATTTAACTGCTTCCTTGAAGCAGACCTATCAACAAATAACACAACCTCATGAAGTATGAGAAGATGAACAAAGACACCTTATGCATTCATTCAAATGATTGGAGCATATAGAAATGGAGACAATCTGCTGACATGCATGAAAGATGAGCATCTTCATGTATTCATTGCTCAAACTGATTGTATTTACAGACAGATTCAAAATTACAAATCATCAGACTCCACATTGACTCAAAACTAAACACTAATCTATCTCAGACTGATCCATAAACTCAGACAAAAGTGTGGAACTGAACCTAAGGGACCAAACCAACCTAAAAACCCCCTCACACATGGCCACAAAATTCTCCTTTATAGGAATAGGATAAGCAACAAGCAACTGGCCAGATGAGATTACACGTCTTCGGATGACTGGGCCAACCCCAAACAGCACGCAAGCCAAAACATCACTTCCAACAGCCTCACTGGTCTCATAAATGCCTCGGGTCAGGTTGCTGCAGGAAAGACACTCTCGCATGAAAGAAGCCAGGCAATCAATGTCAAATCCACCACCAAATCCGCGTGTCCATACTTGAGCCATGCCGTCCTGCTCTCAGGGTCACATCGCCATGAATGCACAATCAGCAGATCCAACAACCAAGTTTTTGTCACCATGAATATTACAAATCTTCGTGCGCGAACAGACAGAAACCCTAACAGAGATTAGGTTGAAAACTGACCGTCGATCAGCAGAGATCGGGCGGTTGCCATTTAAAATCACTCGACCATTGAAAACAAGCCCATGCCTGCACATTAGTCTCCAAGTAAACATCGGGCACCTTTGAATCTGAAGTTAAAACATCAACGTCCACCTGACGCACGTGCACATTTGTGGCCCATTAGTAGCTTGAGCGGTCAAGGGCAGAGAAGTTGCTGAGAGATAGCCGAGTCGGCAAGAGGTCCTGGCGAGGAGAACAACCCATACTGAAGTCACCGGGCACAACGGCCAAGAAGAAGGAAATCGAGCAAAGGTCTGGCCGAAAGACAGATGCTACATCAAACACTCATCACAAGTCGGCAAGAGATGGCCAAGTTGGCTAGACATCATGGCAAAGTCCAAATGTTTCATCGAGCAGATGAGTCGGCAAGACATGGCACAATTGGTGTAAGATTTCAGCTTAGAACAACACCCCGTCAGTGAAAGAGAGATTACAATGTTGCTAAAGACGTTAATAGTCTCACACACCAACCCGAAACCATTTTCCTTTTTGTGTATAGCATTGTGTAAGAGACCTCACCGCACACCATGTCTCGAGGAAGGTTTTCATTCACGGAAGTGTCACTAAGATAGCCCGAGCCTATCTTGGGTAGAGGAACCATATTTTCCATGAAACGAGACCCGAAGGTCACTCGCGCTGAAACCTCCATATGAAGACCCGAGCTCATCTTAGAAAGTTACTCTTTACATTTGTGATTAGGTGTGAAGCACCCATCGCCGTTGAAGTTATCCACGGTGACATTACATTGTTATACGCCACAAGCCCTTGAGAAACTTGTTTTAGAGAAGTAAGAGACTTTCACGAGAAAGTCACATAAATGAATCACCTTAGGCAGGGCGTTGTGCCGGAGGCGCCGAGGCGTGCAGGCGGGTGTGTGCGTTGCGACGGGCTTGTCGGGCATCTCCTTGAAAGGGTATAGCATCTGTGAAAACCTTTCCAGTTTGTCTTCAATGGACCCAACACATAATCACCACTTGGTTATGCTAGAAGCTCCAAGTCCCGCGAAGTGATGAAATTAATCAGTAAAAGATAGTGGATATAGAGCCGGAGCCAAAACAAAACCGAAAGCTGCGGGGGCAGAGACAAAAGGAAAACAAGAACTTCACAAAACGTTCCAAGACAAACCCCGACCCGATTTTTCCCCCACAAAAAACAAAAGGAAAACAAAGCAAGCGGAGCTGGGGAAAACAACCAGCGACCGACATAGGGTAGAAAGGAAAAGAAACACCAAACACGTAGAATCGAGACCGGGATGGATGTGTGAACAGGAGCTAGAACCTCAGAATTGGAGAAGTTCTAGTTCCCTTCAAGCATCCGTTCCACCCCTGATTCTGAAAGAAAAACCAAAGCAAGCAAAAGAGAGATGGGAACCGAAATAAAAACCCAAAAAAAGGAAAAGAGAAAAACCAGGAAACCCTAACATAGGCCACTCCTTGTAGATCAAAACTAGCACGCTGGGCTCAACCCTTGTGGGAGCCCATTTAACCCACGTGCTAAAATGAAAGACACCCCATAGCTAAAGTTTAGTCATGAAAAACCAGAGTACACAACTAGACAATGAGAAAACCAGAAATTGCACTAACATAGGCTCCAGTTGGGGGATGTATGCCCCTGGTGGGCATAGCAAGAATTCAGATCACTGGGAGAGCAGACCAGAACAAAAAAAAAAACCAAAAACAACGAGGAGCTAACCGGACAAGGTTAGCAGACACAGCAAAACAAAAACCGACCAGAAAAGCAAAACCTAACCTAATGTTCATGGAAAAAGAAATGCTTCAGATGAAGCACCATTTCGAGAATTGTCCATGAACAGGCAATTCAAGAGTCACATTGTTGATTCCTTTGTTTCATCTGATGACACTAGGCCACCAAATGAAAAAAAGAGAGCCAATTTTTTCCCTTGTCAAAAACTTGATTCTCTGTTGCCTTCCATAGACAAAATCTGATAACACTGTCATGAACTGCCCACAAACTAGCTTGGTCATTGGCTAGTTCCATTGAATTACTATGCTTTCCAATGCCACCAGCTACACTGTCAAACTGCAACATGCAATCAGACACTAATTTGAGATTACAATCATCATGGCATATCTCCCTGGACAATTCATGGTCATGTTTTACTGAATGCTCATTTGCTTGGTCTGGGAAATAAAAACATTCATAGTCCACTTGATCCTTGACATCACAAAATTTTTCATCAAAATCAGTCTGCAGATCAAACTGAAAGCTCTGATAGACAATTTCTTCACTAACATGTAAATCAACACTGCACATGTCAATGGCAAAAGACTCATATTTAGGAGTATCTATGTACTGGTTACTGCAACATGGGCACATCTTCTGACACTCTGATTCTATGGTGTGCACTGATTCATTATTCACGTCTGCATTTAGCTCAAAGCCAAAAACCCCAAGTGAGGGCTCAAGTAGATCAACATCATTATGGACAGCAGGGAGGCAACCAAGTGCATTGGTATCCAAAAGATTAGGAGCATCAAGAAGGAAGCAATTGTATTCGGCTTCACACTCTTCATGCATCAAAAATATTTCCATTTTTGCTTCATACAAATAGTCATGTAGAGCAGGGTTATAAGCACACTTGTCAGCACCATCATCATATTCAAAATGATGTCTTGAATCAACACACTTATCATACATATGTTTATCTTCAAATTGTGCATCCCACTTGCAGTTAATATGCTCTAGTGATTGTGAATCTAAGTCACATTTCCTGTTTTCACCAGAAGCTTCTGTGTCAATATATTCTTCATTTGAAGGGTACACCTCCATGTCATCTTCAGAAAAGGAATCACAATCCTCAGAACAACAATCAGAGATGTCAGCCTCACCATTGCTTTCATCACAAAACAAATAGTCAGTATATGAACTATGCTCAAACTCCTCAGAATGAGTACTTGAGACTTCACTTTCATCATCATGATCATTGATCACATCATGGCATGGGATAATACCTTGTTCCTCATCTGCTTCTCCATCCTCTGAAATATTACAAGGAAAAGACTCTTGCATGTCTACTCTGTCATCATCCCATATGTCATCAGCTTCATCATTGCTACAAGGAGTCAAGAATACATACCAACCATGGGCTGAATGTAATGCTCATCTTCTGACATGTTCCCTTCACTTGCTTGCATTGTTGTCTTACTTTCCTTAGGAGGACAATCGTTGTCTTGACTCTGAGAGTCTGCACTTTATGCATAACCATACTTAGCTGATTCAATCATCCATATCCAATCAGGGACTTGGTCAAAGCTATGGGGCTTCAGACCTTCCAAAAATGTATTCAGCCCAGGTTCATAAATTTCATAGAACAAATCAATTCACATAGAATCATCAGGTCTAGAATCTTTGGGAATTTCTATCAAGTAGTCCAAAATTCTTGAGAACAACTTATATGGTGATTCTCTTTCTTGTTTCTTTACATCATATAATCTTTGAACCAAATATTTTTGATTAGTGTTGCTCAAATTTTGATGACACTTGACATGGGGCTCACTATGATCTTCACATTGTGATGATAAAGAAATCACAGTAGTAGATACATTTCCATCTTGAGAAGCACTTCCTTTATCTGCTCCAAGAACTCCCGTGTTATGGAATGTGCCGGGAAGACCAACACTTGCAGCCAGATGCCCTTTCATCATGGAATATTTCGGATTATTCTCAATCTCTATGGCACTCTGAAATGCCTGTTGTAATGTTGCAGGTTCCTTGTCCCTTAACAAGAAACTCATCTTTTTGTCAAAAGCTCCTAAATACAAAACCAAACATTCAACATCATTTGGTCTTATGTACTCAGGGATATCCCTTATAGCCTTTGTGAATCTAAGATTGAATGCAGGGATCAATTCACCATTTTTTATATGGATCTCAATGAAGTTCTTTCTTACCAAACTCAGATCCACCCTTTCACCAAATTTCTCATTAAAGGCTATCATGAACTGAATCCATGAGGATATAGAACATGCTGGTAAATATGAGAACCAATCCCTGGCATCATCCTTCAAGGATTGAACAAACAGTTTCATGATAATTTCCTCATGACTTACCTCAAAATCCCCCACCACATCCACAAATGCTCGCAGATGTTTAGAGGTTGATTCTGAAAATTGCCCTGTGAATTTGAGCAAATGCTTCCTGAATTTTTCAGGAATAAGGTTCGGGAAACCTTTGATACCACTGAGAACCAATGGTCTGTATCTTTCAGCAGCAAAATCCCTCTGAGGGCTTGGTGCAACTTGTCTTCCTTGCATATTTTTACTTTCCATTTCACATGGAAACCCTCATGAACTGATACTCAATCAATACTAACCTCATAAAAGGTTCTCAATTACAACATTCATGAATCCAAAATATTGATTGAATAAAAATACCCTAAGATTATTAGAGGCACAAAACACACTTCACAAAATGTAATAGACATTACATATCATGCACGTCGAAGTATGTATAAAACTACTATTACCCTTTTCCCTTTGGTAGTGCTAAATCACTAGATAGGGAAACAAATTTTTTTTCTCAAATGTTCAAACACATGAAGAATACCTGGCAATGTTCCAGGTCTGGAACATTCTTCAAATCTTCAATGGGTTTACCTTGACAGAGTCGCCACCTCTTTGCAGAGGACAGAACTTCAAATGATATGAAGCTCACTTACATGTAAATATTTCTCTGAGTTCCATCCGACAAAGCACCATAGATCTTGTAGCTTTCAGGTTCACTGCAACAAAGCTTTTCTCCAAGCCTGAGATTCTTCAAACTTTGAACCTAACCAACATGGCAATTGATATGACTCTTTGATAAGGCAAGATTCTAGTCAATCCCCAATGGAGTCGCCATCTTTGTTGGTTGTTTTTAATGAGCAACCAAGTTGGTCTCCTATTCTACCTATGGAGTAGCCATCTCCAATCAAGGGCAGCTTAGAGGACCTAGACCAATTGACAAGATTCAGTCAAAGACTGAGATCTTCTGCACTTTAGGCTCTATAGAACCAGGGCGGGTATACCCACACAATGCCTCAAATAAGACTAGACATTGCTTTTTATAGCAGATGACTCCTAATGCCAAGTATTGAGAACCTCAAATATGGCTAGATTCCCAGTAACATAATACTTGCAGTAACCAGGAGGTAGGGAAAGACAACTAAAGATATTCAATGATTTTAAATTTGGAAGGCTTCTAAGAGGGACCGGGCCACATGACAGACCAGTGCCTAATCTTGGGCCACGAAGTCAAACGCAAAAGATGGAATTCATCTGCAAATAGGACCTCAACCACTAGATTTTGTTTTGCTGATGCCTTACATCAGCTATCAGTGCCTTACACTGACAATCCAGCTCTTGTATCAACCACATTCTTCTTACCCAATCCAACCTGTACACAAACAATCACTGCTACCTGCTCAAAGGATTTAACTGCTTCCTTGAAGCAGACCTATCAACAAATAACACAACCTCGTGAAGTATGAGAAGATGAACAAAGACACCTTATGCATTCATTCAAATGATTGGAGCATACAGAAATGGAGACAATCTGCTGACATGCATGAAAGATGAGCATCTTCATGTATTCATTGCTCAAACTGATTGTATTTACAGACAAATTTAGAATTACAAATCATCAGACTCCACATTGACTCAAAACTAAACACTAATCTATCTCAGGCTGATCCACAAACTCAGACAAAAGTGTGGAACTGAACCTAAGGGACCAAACCAAACTAAAAACCCCCTCACACATGGCCACGAAATTCTCCTTTATAGGAATAGGAGAAGCAACAAGCAACTGGCCAGATGAGATTACATGTCTTCGGATGACTGGGCCAACCCCAAACAACACGCAAGCCAAAAAATCACTTCCAACAGCCTCACTAGTCTCATAAATGCCTTAGGTCGGGTTGCTGTAGGAAAAACACTCCCGCACGAAAGAAGCCAGGCAATCGATGTCAAATCCACAGCAAAATCCACGCGTCCATACTCGAGCCATGCTATCCTACTCTTAGGGTCGCATTGCCATGAATGCACAATCAGTGGATCCAACAACCAAGTTTTTGTCGCCATGAATATTACAAATCTTCGTGCGCGAACAGACAGAAACCCTAACAGAGATCAGGTTGAAAACTGAGTGTCGTTCAGCAGAGATCGAGCGGTCGCCATTTAAAATCACTCGACTGTTGAAAACAAGCCCATGCCTGCACATTAGTCTCCAAGTAAACATCGGGCACCTTTGAATCTGAAGTTAAAACATCACCGTCCAGCTGACACATGTGCGCATTTGTGGCCCATTAGTAGCTCGGGCGGTCAGGGGCAGAGAAGTCGCTGAGAGATAGCCGAGTCGGCAAGAGGTCCTGGCGAGGAGAACAACCCATACCGAAGTCACCAGGCACAATGGCCAAGCAGAAGGAAATCGGGGAAAGGTCTGGCCGAAAGACGGATGCTACATCGAACACTCATCACAAGTCGGCAAGAGATGGCCAAGTCGGCCAGACATCATGGTGAAGTCCACATGTTTCATCGAGCAGATGAGTCGGCAAGACATGGCACACTTGGCGTAAGATTTCAGCTTAGAACAACACCCCATTAGTGAAAGAGAGATTACAATCGATCGCCAAGACATTAATAGTCTCACACCAACCAAAACCATTTTCCTTTTGTGTATCGCTATAACATTAAGATATCGAGAAGACCTCTTGCCACACACCATGTCTCTCAGAAGGTTTTCATTCACCTGAGAGTCGCTAAGATAGCCCAGAGCCTATGCCGATGAAGACCACCATATGTTCCATCGGCGAAACCGAAGGTCACTCGCTGAGACCTCACGCCGAAGACCCTAGCTCATACCGAAGAGATTACTCTTTACATTGTCGGTCGATATAAGCACCCATCATCGGTGAGACATCACAGTGACATTACATTGTTATACCACAAGCCCTTAGAAACTTGTTTGCCTAGAGAAGTAAAGACTTTCACCGAAAGTCACATATTGAATCACCTTCGGCAAGACCCGACCCCATCACCAAGAAGACACACCGAAAAACATAAATCCCACCGAAGCATTAAGATCATCCATCACCGGTTGGCGTAACAAAAGACATCGCCGAGACATCTTGCCGAAAGGTATAGCATACGCTGACAGAAAGCTACAAGACATCTTCGGCAAGACCCAACAGAATCACCATGAGTTATATCGAAAGCTCCAAGTCCCGCCGAAGGGAAGTCACACCGACAGACAAAAGCCATGGCGAAGAAGAAGCAGGGTCGGTAAAACGGTGACAAGGGGCCGGTAAAGGAATGGAAAATGGGGCTCAGGAGAACCATAAGTGAAGCATGAACCGGCTAGACAGGTCACCAAAGGAAAATAACAAATGGCCAGAAAGAAAAGAAAACAACAGACCCAAAATGATCCCACCCCCACCTCCGCAAAATACAGTGGATACAGAGCCAGAGCCAAAACAAAACCAAAAGCCACGGGGGCAGAGACAAATGGAAAACAAGAACTTTGCAAAACCTTCCAAGACAAACCCCGACCCGGTTCTGCCCCCACCAAAAACAAAAGGAAAACAAACCAAGCGGAGCTGGGGAAAACAACCAGTGACTGACGTAGGGCAGAAAGGAAAAGAAACACCAAACACGCAGAATCGGGACTAGGATGGATGCATGAACAGGAGCTAGAACCTTAGAATTGGAGAAGTTCTAGTTCCCTTCAAGCATCCGTATCACCCCTGATTCTAAAAGAAAAACCAAAGAAAGCAAAAGAGAGACGGGAACCGAAATAAAAACCCAAAAAAAGGAAAAGAGAAAAACCAGGAAACCCTAACATAGGCCGCCCCTTGTAGATCAAAACTAGCACGCTGGGCTCAACCCTTGTGGGAGCCCATTTAACCCACGTGCCAAAATGAAAGACACCCCATAGCTAAAGTTTAGTCATGAAAAACCAGAGTACACAACTAGACAATGAGAAAACCAGAAATTGCACTAACACATTCTATGTGCACATCAGTATGTCAGTTATTATCTCAATCTCCTTTGTGATCAAAAGAAGAGTGAAGTTCATTACATAACTCATGATCATTTTTTAGTCCTATGATCTAGTTCTCTTTTACTTCTTACTCACTGTGTTTTGTGATCAAAATAATAGTTAAGTTCATTGAAAAACTCATGAACATTTTGTAGTGCTATGATCCAATGTTCTTTTACTTCCTACTCATTATGTTCTCAATAACCATGTGCAAATGACTTAGAGGACAAATCTTTGTCACCATTTGACAATAAATTTCATTGTTTTTGGACTGTTTGTTATGATTCAATCATTGTTTAATAGTGTGATGCAGACCCAGAAGGCTCAAACTCACTCAAAGTGACAACCTTCTTCAAGAGGCATCTAAAAAGATTAAAATGGCCTATTAGATCAATTCAAACAATTGAAATTTTTTGACAACAATCAGAAGTAGGTTTTCCCCCTTTCACCCTTGCAATCCTAGTAGTAGTGGAAACTTATTTTTTGGCCTTTAACTCTATCACTTCCCAAAACACCTAATAAAAAAATGGTAGATTCAGATACCCATTTTAGAGTCATAAAACATATCTCTTAACCAGGAACAAGTCCTTTGGATCAAACCCTTGAAATCACCACTCCTACATTGACCTAATAAGGTTAATTAGGCCTAAATTACAAAGCAACCTCATTTTAAACTTATCACAGGCACCTAAAACCTTGGGGCAGCATTTTCCATGCCCTCAAACCACTAAATCCACAAAAAAACCCTAGATTTGACCCTTCTAACATAACAAACTATAAAACTTTTGATTTCATGCCAAACCAAGAGGGTTTATTAAAAATGACACTTCCAGACCTCCTCAAATCTCAAAACCAACTTAAACACTCTCAATCAACCCTGTACATGCTTGATAATTCAAAAATACATGACCTTCCTCTTAGATTTCACCCAACCCTAGAGTAAAACCTTCATTCTCATGGATTTTCTATATAAAACTTAGCAGGGACAACAACCCCAATCTACTTTATTCCTTTCTCACAACATAAAACAATCTCCCTGACATCTAAACATTACCCATAAGATCCAATACACAAGTTATAGTGAGCATAGTTGGTGTAAGGGTCTTCAAGACATGATATAGACTACAAAACCCCAAAATAGGGTATACTCAGTAGTTCACAAGAAATCAAATATAGAATTCTTCCAATTTACTACTAAACCTTCAGACTAGATGAAAAACACATTAGATTCATGAAACTAAATTATTCATAAAGAACTTGCACAATGCAATGAATGTACGCTACCGTACAGGTCTGGAAAAGATGGAAAACTCAGAAAGTTTCTGATAATAGTGAGAATTCAATTGGATTTCTTCACAAAAATCTCCAAGCCAACCTTACAAACGATGTTCCATGATTTTTTGAGGACTTCACTACTCAAAAATCTAATTACCAACTGCTCTCAACTAAATTTTAAACCTCTCATGACCATTGGAGGCCAAATTACACTTGTTTACATGTTTTAATGGCAACACCCTTACATACTTTGCAATGTTTACACTTTTTGACCCTCTTAATCACCTAAACTATTTATGATGGTCTAATTAGACCTTATTGGACCCCAAAACATGACCTTATGCATAAAGAAACAACATTAACCTACCTAGATCCCATTTTTCATCATTGACAATTGCTTCACATATTTGAGCTTGTTTACAAAAATGGATCAATGAGACACCAAATGGTCTTTTTAGACCTTATTAAAAAAAAACATCAAAACAACTTTGGAACCTCCCTAGACATTTCTATGATCAACATCTAATGCTACAATTATGAACATAAGGTGTAGGTGCTCCTGTATCATACACCCCCACAGGAAAAAACTCATGCCACATGAGTTGAGGTTGATGCCAACTTGCCCACGCTACAATTAGATACCTCTGGTTCATCAAATTTTTCCACTACACTGTGCTTTTGTCTTCATACTGCCCTACACCTCTATCATTCTTGACTATGTTTGCAGATGCATTTGTCTTTGTCCCAATATGTAGACCTGATGCTTGTCTCCATTCTATTCTTTGACAAAAATTGGACTGCCTTCCTTCATTTACCCCTGCAATCAAACATTTGTTAGTGTCTCTTTGGATTGACTTCACCTTTTCCTCACCCTTATGCTTGTAATTATCTTTAATGCTCAGTCCAATCTGCTTATTCATCTCTATCACCCCTTTTACTGTCTTGTCAACCTTGCACTTTCCTATACCAATAGCCCTGTTACCCTCTGTCTCATCAACATCATAGTGTCTCATCCTCCTATGCTCTATATTGTTACTTTCATAGACCTCTTCCTTCTCTATTGTTGTTTTACCAATGCTACTAACTACTACCCCTTTACTCACTATCCAATTAAGTACATTATCCCTTGACTATGTTTTTGCTCTAATTTGTGTTATAGGGCATTCAACTACCCCAACCATGATGCATTCACCTTTTTCATGCCCTTCAAAAGGCTCCACCTGTAATGCCCCATCTAAATAACCTAAGAATGTTGCAAAAGTGATATAAAAGTGTAATAATTTTTTTAAAGTATTAATATTATGTTAATTAGTTGCATACATTCTTAGGTTAAACGACGTTACACTACTTTAAGTTTTCCATAAGCGACTTAAGTATTTCACATTGCTCCCAATTAAATCATAACCAAAAAGAAAACATTGCATAATAATTTAAATTCTCATACAAGATATAATAAAGTATAAATACATTTCCATACATTGCAATGATATGATATTACATTACTCATCCATCTGATGAGGAAGTTCAAATGATAGATACAATTTACAATTACATTGATCACCTCTTATACAATTGAGGGATGTTTTCAAATACATGTTTACAAAATACAGTGAGGAAAGTATAGAAGGAATCCATGTGCGAGCTCTCCATCTATGAAGCGCTCTATGCAACGAACAAACTGGGGACCCAACGGAGTAAGGTGCACGTTCCACCCAACCATGTGGTACCCGTAGGTCCACCCCCCGTGCTAGGAGATAGTAATAAGGCTACCTAGACCAAACCTATTAACCCTAGACACTAGTACATACAAACTATTGGTTACATTGCTTCCAGATTTTAACAATTGAATGAATCACATACATAAGGTTTAACTGTTATTCTAGGTGGAGTGTCATCACAATGATGCAATGGTTACCCTGGTGTTTCTTCCTAGGTCCCGGCCCCCAATCCTTGGGTTACCCTGGTAACCTCTTACGAAACCCGGCCCCTATTGCATACCGTTGCGGAATCGAATGCCTCTTAAGGAAACGAGACAACGATTTTTCCATTCTAGGCCTTCTCGACTTATACTCATAATTGTCGTATCTTATGAGTCATAAACGAGGCATGCATATCTTGTTAAAAGTTTTAGATCTATCTACTGTGTTCTTTAGTTTTCACTGACTTACTTAACTAATTGTAAGTTACCCTGACACCACTTTGTGTGTCGGCCCTTACGACTAGCCACTCCCCTAAACATAACATGGAAAACTATGTTATCTTGACTAAGGTTTTACAAAGTGTACAAAGATACAACAAGCAATTTCCTACACCATATATGACAACCAACAACTGTTTTCACAAAATTCGGAAATTGAGTACCAAAATAAAATCTTGCATAAAACTTAGTCAACACATGAACCCAACTTAACAATCATAATTCCCTCAGTAATAATTGATCTGGAAGTCTTGGAAACACATAAA
>VDFB02028994.1:24294-37777 GCA_007258455.2 Sequoia sempervirens
TATAATATAAGTTATTAAATATATATAATATATATTTAAAATATATATATTGCATATAATATAAGTTATTATATATATATATATATATATATATAATATTGTTTATTAAAAGTTTAAAAATTTATTTGGTATTGTTAAATAAAATAATACAGTTGGTAAATAAATAATTACTTAAATAAAATATGTATTTATTTAAGTGATTGTTATATTTTGGAGCCATAATAAGTTTATATAGTGAAAATTTGATTTTAATAAGTGAGTATTTTTATTATTCCAATTGATGATTATATTATATGAAACTGAATTAATGAAGATTGGATTTGAGAACACAACCTTGTTTTCCAATTGTCAAGAAAAGTATTATAAATTGTTGATTTAATTTCTTAGTATTTCCTTTTAAAACTTGATTAAAATTTAGCAAATCTTAATTATGGATGTATATTTTCTTCGATTGGCTTTTTAATTGTACTTTCTTTAATTGAACCAATGGGGATTTTTATGTGTTTCCAAGACTTCCAGATCAATTTTTACTGTGGGAATTATGATTGTTAAGTTGGGTTCATGTGTTGACTAAGTTGTGTGCAAGATTTTATTTTGGTACTCAATTTCCAATTTTGTGAAAACAGATGTTGTTTGTCATATATGGTGTAGGAAATTGCTTGTTGTATCTTTGTACACTTTGTAAAACCTTAGTCAAGATAACCTAGAAACCTTGTTATGTTTAGGGGAGTGGCTAGTTGTAAGGGCCGACACACAAAGTGGTGTCAGGGTAACTTACAATTAGTTAAGTAAGTCAGTGAAAACTAAAGAACACAGTAGATAGATTTAAAACATTTAACAAGATATGCATGCCTCGCTTATGACTCATAAGCTACTACAGTTATGAGTATAAGTCGAGAAGGCCTGGAATGGCAAAATCGTGTCTCGTTTCCTTAAGAGGCATTCGATTCCGCAACTGTATGCAATAGGGGCCGGGTTTCGTAAGAGGTTACCAGGGTAACCCAAGGATTGGGGGCCGGGACCTAGGAAGAAACACCAGGGTAACCATTGCATCGTTGTGATGACACTCCACCTAGAATAACAGTTAAACCTTGTGATTGTGTTTCAAATCAATTGTCAAATCTGGAAGCAATGTAACCAATAGTGTGTATGTACTAGTGTCTAGGGTTAGTAGATTAGGTCTAGGTAGCCTTATTACTATCTCCTAGCACGGGGGGTGGACCTACGGGTACCACATGGTTGGGTGGAACGTGCACCTTACTCCGTTGGGTCCCCAGTTTGTTCGTTGCATAGAGAGCTTCATGGATGGAGAGCTCACACATGGATTCCTTCTATACTTTCATCATTGTATATTGTGAACTTGTAATGTAAAAGCATCCCTCAATTGTATAAGAGGTGATCATTTGTAAAATTGTAACTGTTATTTGAACTATCTCATCAAATGGATGAGCAATGTAATATCATATCAATGCAATGTATGGAAACGTATTTGTACTTCATTATATCTTGAATGGGAATTTAAATTATTATGCAATGTTTATTTTATGTTATGAATTATTAAGTGCAATGCGAAATACTTAAGTCGCTTATGGAGAACTTAAAGTAGTGTAACGTCGTTTAACCTAAGAATGTATGCAACTAATTAACATAATATTAATACTTTAAAAAAAAAATTATTACACTTTTATATCACTTTTGCAACATTCTTAGGTTATTTAGACGGGCATTTGAATACTTGGCGCCAACTTATGAATGATCTTAAACCTATAGAAGTCTATTCTTATTGCAAATTGATTGTCATCATTTGAGCATGTGCACTTTTGAATAAGTCTTTTGCTGTTGTCAATTAGAAGGGTCGACTTGTAGCATTATATGTTGAGTTTGTACTTAGTTTTCTGCCACCTTTTAGCAGAGTATTGTGAGTTGACTTGCATGGTGAGATGTGTCGACTGCCATTCCTTTTCTGTAGGCTACAAAGTCTCATTTTTTTGTATAAATAGATAGGCTTATATGTCATTTGGGATGCACTAATTTGCATTATTTTGCAATTGCATTTTTCTATATTTTGTGAGAGCCTTATTTGTGAGAGACTATCATCAATTTGTGAGAAAGGTCATAGTGAAGTATTGTTTTGAGAGGATTTAGTGAAGCTAGTAAGCTACTATTGGAAAGTTGTGCATCAAGTTGACCAGTCAATTGGTTAAGTGTATCACAGGCATGGGAATCTAGTCTTCTTTTATTTATCTTTAATTATGAAAGATTGAGTATTGAATGCTTTATTTAAACTGCTTGAGATTACTTGCATTAGGAAAACATAACATTTGCTTTGGAAAAGAAATAGAAGTTGTTTTATGTTTTCTTGTGAAAGTGCTTGTATTTACTCCATAATAGGAGAGTTGTTTGTCTTTAGTATTAAGATACTAGGAATGATTAAACAAGGATAGCTTAAGGGTTGTTCATAGCTAAAAGTTATTTGATTATATTAGATAGTTAGTGGGTTACACATGGGATTTGATTGTCCATTGAAGCGAGGGAATTTGTTCATATGCTTTGTGAGTAGAAATACCATAGAGTTTGTGGGAAAGGGGATAGGATATTTCTGGAGTTAATGATTACCCATTGGATGAAATACCTATGCATAGATTATTATGGCCCAAAGTTAAATCGAGCTTGAGTAGTGTACGTGAGTAGGATGACTATCACTCAAAGTACTGAGTGAGAACACTTTGGTCAAGGTAGTGTGATTTTCTTTGGCTCCATTGTCATTTCACCGTGTCCATGTAGTGCATGCTAGTTCTAGATTGTAGGGTTTACAAGTTCTAGTCATGTAGGACACAATACTAAGCTTAGAATGGTTGTCGTATGGGGTTACTCCACCAATCTCTTCATCAAAGGGTCGAGCCATCTATCCTATGATAGATGTGTGGGGGACCGCATATGAGTCCTTGGTTAGCAAAAAATACCTTGAGTGATGCTTCTCCTCCTCAGCAGGTGACAGTAGACCAAGATTTGAAGGAGTTTTTTGGACTGTCTATATCTATTGGTTTGAAGCTTAGTTGAGCTATGCATGTACTTTTTACACATTCTTTGGAATATTGTAATTTGGGAATTATTATAGTGGAATGGAATCAATGTTGAGTATTGTTATGACATCTATGTTCATTTGTTCTCTATAAATTAGAGAATTTTTTTGGAAATGGTTAAGTTACATAGTTTATTTACTTGCAAAGTGAAAAGTTAGGAAAAATTACTTCAGTGAACGGTTGACATGTTACAACCTGAAACCCTTTACAAAAAGATTGCTGCTATAGAATAAGCAAGACAACACAAGCAACCAATCATCAACAAAACATTCGTAGAGAAAACCACAAAAAAAAATAGCCTACTGTAAATTCTTTAGGATCTTTGCAGCTTCCAGATCTTGGGAGATAATGTGCTCATGCATATCCACCACCTCGGCCAGCTCTTTAGTCAAGATCTCCAAAGGTTTCTTGGTCTTGCTCCAAGTATGAATACTCAGACCTATACCTATAGTAGTGCCCTGATTGACCTTAGTCAAATCCATCTCAGCACTAGTAGCCTCCTTTAGCTAACCTGACAACTCCCCCTTCCAGTTTCTGCCTTTTTCATTGAGAGACCTTGAACATTATTGTGAAGCATAGTCTGACTAACTTTGACCACTTTCTCAAGATTATCACACTTTACAAGTCTTTTCCTCCAAAATAGAGATTTTGGATTCAAATTCCTTCTTCATAGTCAAGAAATTATTTGCCGCATCCTTGAGAATACTCAACATTCTATTACATTGTTCATAGTCTCCAACATTCTCCTCTTTGTTAATGCTCTTATCAACTTTATTGATCATGAAGCGAACTTTTACATTGATCCAATTAACCTAAGTGAAAAATCATTTGAATAGTCTAAAAAATTAATAGTGTCATCCTTAGCCATGTTGAGAACATTGTAAAGTTCTTCTCTATTGCAATTGAAAATGTTGATATCTAACAAGTCAACAGAGGGATCATTAGGATCCCTTTGCTGAGTGTCATCAAGCACAACAACCTTACCTTTTTCTTTGCCATAAACCTCACCAGGAATTTTAATTTTGGGTCTAGGGACCTCCGTAACAATAGTCAAAGTAGGCTTAAATTGAGTAGCATCCTCATCCATAGACCTCCTCTCCACATTCTCGTCACCAGCCTCCTCATTTCCATAATTCATTTTATTCTTAACCTCTAAAATAGCCTATCCCTTATTGATCTGACCAACATCCTCATCCACAGACCTTCCATCCACATTCCTTTCACCAACCTCCTCCACATTACTAGATTTCATTTTCTTCTTAGCTTCTAAAGAAATATGTCCCTTATTAATGTTTTTCCTTTTACGACTATAAGGAGGCTCCATAACAATATCCTTGGCAACATAACCCATTGCCTCCTTAACCTTTTTACCCTTAGTACTAACAAGTGGAGGACACATCCCTTTAATAGGTGGGGGCTTCGGAATAAAACCATCACTTGGGTCTTTGGTGGATCTCAAAACCTTCTTGTTAGAGGCAGGGGAGGGATCACCATCCTCATTACCAGTTTGGGAACCCCCAAACTAGGAAGTTTAGGGTTTCTTCTTTGACTTTTTCTTAGGCTTAGGGTCAAAGTTAGCAGGGGGTTCAAAGAACACTTCCATCAACTCATCCACATATCCCTCCTCTTCCCACTCATCACCATCTGAATCCACACCAGTTTCATACCCGACAAATGCTTAGCTTGCTTAACAAGATGGTTTTAGATAATTTCTTAGGTTCTTCAGGAACATAGGACTTAGCATATTCCATTATTAAAAAAATTAGACCCTTACGTAAGATAGGGTTCCTAGAGCTCTTTCTATGTTCTGACATATTACGGATGTTATTCGTCAATTGGAGATACACTTTGATTATTTCTTGGGGCATTTGCATGCAATCAAACAACATCAACTCTACCTCTAACATGCTGAAGAAATTGTGGTGTTTGAAGATCTTTCTTCCCATGGAGGCTATTCCAATGACTTCAATTTGTTGTGACAGATTATAAAATGGATGCAGAGGTGGTAGGGAAGGTTTTTCGACCAATAGTAGGTGAGAGTGTTGCATTGGTTTCTAGTCACCACATTTGTGAAAAGTGTAAGTTTATGTTTGGGTGACTATGAGGTCTACGTAATTTGCCTTGACCTCCATTGCCACGATTGTTGATAGATATTAGATACATGGACATTAGTATGTTAGGGTTTCTAATTATACTATTTACAATAGGGTTTTAGCAATTAGTAGTTACTTGGTCCAACTACTAGTCGGACCTATTATGTGATGGTTGTATAGACTAAATTTTTGACTTTATGATTCTTAGACCCTAAACTAGGCTATATATTATGAATGTTAGATAAGATATTTATATAATTTCAACTTGTTTTAACATATATAAACGTGTTGTTTTATATATAAAAATGTTTAAGTCAATGTAAACATCTATTATTTTTTTTTATAAAACCATTTATAACAGCTCTATATTTAATTTTGCTTAAACGAAAATTAAATATTATCAAATAAATACTCAGTCTTCAAAGAAGGTTAGAAATTAGGAATAGATAGTATATTCTGCTTTGTCACACATTTAGAAAGTAAGTCATATTGGTTCAATAAAAATAGGGACTTAACACGTGGTAAAAATTAAAATAAGCTTTGATTATATTTTAAGCCCAAAATTACGATTTTCAAACTACAAAAAGAAGGTAATTATAATATGATGTCATCCGTAGAAAGTAGGTAGCTGAAATTAACGACTAAAGAATTTAAAGGTAAAAGAAATGAATTATAGAGTTTTGGTATGATTTCAAAATAAAATATTTTGAGTTACATCTTTTAATATCTCTGTGATTTTACTAAATTGATAATTATATTAAGAGGATTTTACATCATGTTTTTTTTAATAACATATATTTATATATATTTTATTAGAAAATAAATCAGGTTAGTGAGATACATATTTTTAAGATAAAAAAGCATAAAGCATATTGATTTTTTTCTTTGAATTTGAAAAAGAGATTCATGTTAGTGAAAACGTTATAAAATGTTAAAGTATATTGATTTTTTTTTTAGTTAAGAAATAAAACTAAAGGACACTTTGTATAGTTATAATTATAGCAAGGTCTTAACATTCTAATAGACATCAAAATTTAACTATAATTCACTTCTTTTTAACTTATTTTTACTTGCACAAATAAGCTAATGCCATTCAATTTAATTCTCTGTCAGAATGGTTAAGATTTCCTAATTTTGATCTTAAATTAATATTCATTAAAAATAATAATCAATTAAATAAAATGAGAATTAGAAGCACGTGAATTAAACACATTATATAATATATACATGGGGAAAACCATTTCAAATAATAAACCCCATAAAAAAAATTCTTTAATTATAAAACACTTACAAAATGGTCTATTAAAGTATAGATTGGACATGGGGAACCACTTCTCCTTACTTTGACATGGCCAATAATATATCTTATGCATAGTGATAGAATTCACTATTCATCTCCAAATTGAATGCCTCTCAATGATACAAAACCTCCTTCAATATAGAAGGGGTGGAAATAATACCTAAAAGGATATTAGTCACACCTATTCCAAACTATCATTTATAAATAATCAATAATCTAATAGTGTTAGACTATAATAATTTTAAATAAAATATGCTCAATAAAGCATATAATATCTAAAGTTTTGTCATCTAATATTAGAACAATGTATAAATGTTATAAGGGTATTGACCCCTAATAACATTATGTTTTAACAATAGTGCTAACTTGCTCGCCATGAGGGTATCTTAAACTTTTCTCTTGCATAGCACTTCTCCCTCTCCAAACACCATATCTTTGAAGACACTCAAATCCTAGGCAAAGAAGGCAAGTATTTCAAGAGAAAAATTCAAGAAGTGACAAAAATTGTAAACCACCTAGGTCTAACCTTAATCATGGTCATGGATGGATTTTAAATTTTTCTTGGCATTCTTTGTTAACACACCTCAAAAACCACCCTTCTCCCCAATTTTGAGGTCTCTTTTCTTTCCTCTCCTTTGAAATTTAATTCTATCTTCCTTCTTGTTTACCCCTTTACATTTTTTTTAATTTTCCTCCCTTTTAATGGTAAAACAACTGCCATTTAATGATAAAATCTTCTAAAATCTCACTTATCACATAAAAGCTAGATAATATTGATTACATGCATTATTTGAAATTGAGATTGTAGCATCTTTCATGCATTACATGCATTATTTACACAAATCATTGAAATTGACATATTTAAAATCATAGCTTGAGGTAAACCTCATCCACAAAGAATGGATAGTTTGAAACCCAACTAGGTGAATCTCTATTTCCCCATGTTAGACTATAAGGTTGTTCTTCCCTTATAAAAGGATCATACTATATAATCCTTTGCCAATGTCCCTATAATATCTATGCATGTATTAGAAATCATACTTGTTTTTTTTTAGAGTTTTCATAAGTCATGTGACAACATAAGAAATTATCTATTCTACACTATCTCATAGCCCTAGAAATTGAATCGTATAAGACAAGTGTGACCCATTAGTATGGTTAGATGTGCTAAAGAATATAGTTCACATGATCAAAGATAGGTAGCTAAATAATAAGGATATGCATGTTGCAAGTATGTTGTTGGTGCTGTCATTGATGTCAACAGTATGGAGATTGTTGGAGATTGTTGGTACTATAGATGGGGAAGTTGTTGGTATTGCAGATGTTGTAGATATGATGAAGAGATGTTTATGGTGTTGTTGAAGTGATTGGTTCACTTGGTTTCCAAGTGCTTTTGAGAAAATTTGAATAAGAGTGTGCAGTGTGAAAGAGGTGTGTTCAGTGTTGTGCTCCACATTTCTTCATGGTTGAAGATATGCTTGTGTAGTTTGGATATGATGATTAGAGATGTTCAGAGGGTCTATATCTAGAGTTTCAGGTTTTGGATCGTGCGACCATGGAATATGTGTTTAACAGTGTGTTTTCCTATGAAGAAGGTTGTCTAGGAGAAATGGAATTGCTTTGCATTTTTCCACATTGTTGTTTCTTGTCTTGTGGATTCAAGAACATGCTTATATTGCTTGTATTTATCTTCCCTTGTAGTTTCTAATGTTGAGTTGCTCCACAAGTTCATTTCTTATGTTGGAGTTTAGTAGTAGTGCATCCTAATGTGTAGGATGAAAGTAAACTTCGTTTCAGGTGGTTGTCGTAGTGTTGCAATGTAGTATGCTGATGTTGGAATATTATTGGATGTTGTGGAGTGTTGTTATGTTCTCCACATGGTGTTTTTAGACCTGGAGAAGCGTGTATGTGGTCGCTTGTAGTGTTAGTTCAAGTTTGGCCAACTTGGTGTGCTAGCACTATTTGTGGAGGTGCCTCATGGATTATGGATGTGTTGAGTAGCATGGTGATGTATATTTGGGTCCTAGTTAACCCTTGGAGTGGTCTACCTTCACTTCTTTCCATCACAGAAGTGTTTGGTGTTGACCTATTTGGTGTTGCATGTTTGAGGTGCATATGTTTCATTGAGGCCGGCCTAATTGAGATTGTTTATGTCATGGATGCTATAAATGAAAGGTGAATTGTTGGAGACGTGTGTGGATTTTTGTGACAAGTGAGAGATGCAAATGTGATCAAGTGTGGTGATCTGAGTGTGAGCTTAAATAACTATGATTCTGGATGCAATGAGTAGAAGGTGTCTACATTTTTAGTGTGCTTGAAGTTGTTGGAGGCAGTGAGCCAAAGGTTGTGGATGGTGCAAAGTTGTAGTGGTGGTTTTTCCTATTTCTTGGAGATAGTGAATCTCTCTGTAACAATTTCTTCTATTCTTCTTTCTTCTTGGTAGTGAACCACCCAACAATGAGCCTTTCTTCTTTTCTAGGTAGTGAACCCTTGGCAGTGAGCCTAATTGTATTTAGTGTTGTTAGTCATATATATGTTAGCTAATCCTCATCGCGTTTCACATTTAAATTTTTTGCTTGCATTTAATAAATGTTAAGTTATTTAAATATTCATGGAAAATGAAATTTATCAATTTAATTTGAGATAAATTTGATATTTCAATGTCATTTGAAATGTATGTATATTCATATGATGGAATATGAAAGATAGATGAAATGGAATCATTTCATTTTGAGTATTGGTTATTAGTTACTGATGAAACTCTGTAAGTGAAAGTGTGTGAATGCAAGAACGTTGAAGACCGAGAACATGGTTGAGGTAGGAATGCTTAGACGAGCGATGAATGTTAAGCAAGATTGGAATCTAGAACGTGCACACACCACTAGGAAAATCATGGAATTTGCATTATATTCATAATTTAGTAGCTAACATTTTATTTTCCAACATGTAACGAATAAACAATTAATTTGTGAGCTTATGGAAAATAATTTTTTTGAAACATTTGCTTAACTAAGTTCATTCGATGCAAATTTCATGATAGTGAATGATGTTAGAAATATAATTGTTGAGAGCAAATCCATTACTCTCAAATAGAACAATGGGTATACTTTCATGGTTGTGCGAATATATAAGTATATAAATATGTTATACACATATATGTATATATAAATACATATGTGAAACTCTCTTTATTTATTTGGAAATAGAGTGTTTTATGTGAAATTAAAAATATGAGAAAACAATTTAATCGACCACCTTGGAAAACAACGAATATATTTTCATTCACTCTGAGCAAAACCGCCACCATTATGGAAGAGATTTTATGCTATTTTGGCATGGTGGAGCACGGGTAGTTATGTGTGAGGAGGCGTGGAGGAAGTTAAGACAACTATCTCCCATTTTAGAAAGATACCGAATCTGGGGACAGAGCGCGGCTTGGGAAAAAGAAGTGGAGTCTTGAGCAAAAAGTAGACGAGTTTTGGGAAAAAGACCATGAAGGGAGGGTGAACTGAGCTGGGAAGAGTTGTTTCCATATCAACCAAGGAAAAAATCATCAAATACACACAACCAACAAAGAGGTAACTCGTGCTTTTTGTTGGTACATACAATGTCTCCTTCACTGTAAGTTAATGTTATTATCTTCCATGCTCTCGATTTATCTCTAATTGTTAGAGAAATGAATGCATAGAATACAATATCTTTGTCTACACAAATGATATTTAACTATCAATGGAAACTTTGTTTGGGTTCTCATTTGAAGTGTAAGCCAAACCCCAAATGTTTATTTTCATCACTATGATCGGTGGGGGAAGCTACCAACTCTTGCTTTGCATGTTTTTTACCATGTAATGGATTGATTCAGTCGATCTAGTTGTTACCCTAGTTGGGTCATGTTTGCAAGCTACCACTATGTGGTAGACATAATCGATGAAATGCCTTTCTCTGTTAATATCAATCCCAAAACCCATTTGAGTTAGTCATTTGTAAAGGCGATAGGCCAGCTAGAATGTTAGCCTAAGTGTCGCCTAGAGGCGATTCTCTACCACAGAGGCCGAGAGCCAATAATAGCCATGGTCACTGAAGTATGGTGATCATATTTCTTGTTGTGAAAACATGATGAACATTACCTCATTCCTCCATGTTGTCTATGGGAGAACGATGTCTATCATTCTATTAAAATGGCTAATGTCATCTTTTTTATAAGGAACGATGCCATCGCTCCTACTTTAAAATAATGCCATACCCACTGTTAAAGTGTTTACCATTATTCTACTATAATATGGCCGAATGAAGCCATCATTCGAGTATCGTACTCGATGGCAATTGTATGTGTTACTTCAATGGGTTGAATGAGAACATCGTTCCCGACCTTAGTTTGATGATGGGTGGTCCCCATCAATTCCATCGTTATAAAAATGTGGATCAATGATATTACTCTGTAATATAGAGTACTAAACATGTATATGTGTATATCAAGTGACTTGTTGCCAAGTCGAGGCCAGTGTAATGGGCCTTAATAGACCAAGGGTTAAATGTAAACCCTATCGATGCTATTTAAATTTTCTTTATACTTTGTTACAATGTGCATGTGTATGTATGTATATATACATAAACAGAGTATATATATATACACACATACACAACCGGTTATTGCAGTTGTTATCCTCGGTGTTGCAAGATATATGTGCACTGATGTTGTGATGCCTCTATCATAATTGACTATTCCATCAAGCAACTGTTAAAGAGTAAACTTTAAAGCATACAATGTGGGCTGATAGTTATATGTGTCGACCACTTCCAAGAGCTTGTATCTAAGGATAAGCAGATCCGAATGGTGTTACTCTATTATTTTTTATTATAAACCTAATTAGAAAAGTAGTTAGATCTGAATGACTTAAGTTCATTGTTTTTAAATGATGGTTTCGTTTTAGAGAATGAATTGAACCTGGAAAACATGAAATCTTCTGGTTAAAATGGAACGATATTCTTGATGATGAACTAAGTGGGTGGAAACCATGTTTTCAGACCAATGTAATTTTTCTTGACTAAATGTTATCAAATTGGATTTTAAAACACCAAATCAATTGATAGGACCCGATTGAACACAAAACAATTATGGTGAATGAATGTATTTTGTTCTATGTAAAAATTTATGTGACACTCTGAAAAAATTCAATTAAATTCTCATTATGTTTCAATGAAAAGTCGACGAGGTGATCCCACAATACTGGTTTACAATTTTTGGCCAAACTAGACACTAAACTGATTTTTTCTAACTAAATCTTCACTTTTGGACACCTATATAGTGGTGAAATCATGAGGAATTTGAAGATGATGCAAACTAGTGATTTGTGACATTTTGTCTATAGATTCTAAATATATGTATTTAAAAATTTTTGGAATCAGATTGCACTTCTGTTTCCATATCCTTCGAAAACTAGTTTTTTTCAGTAAACACCATTTTTAAGGAGTGGCGATCACCGTATAACACAACTTTTTTTCCACGAAGGATAAAATTCTAGTTTTTTCGAATTTAGATTTGTTACTATGATATCTAGTGTTTCCAATTGGTTTCATAGTGTTTTATTGAATATTGTTTCCTTAATCAAGTTTTGAAGTCAAACCAATTACAATTCAGACATAGGTGGACAGTATAACACAACTTTTTTTGTATGTATAAAAATTCAATTTTTTTTTGTTGGATCAAGGACTTCAATATCTGGTGCATTCATATTTTTCAATTTTTTTATATAATCATCTATTTTTCCACATGTGCGGAACAAAGAGCTTGATTTTCAGTGAAAACCTACATTCACAAGAAATAAAAAATAAATATAATAATCAAATTTAATTTAATTAAAATTATACTTTTTTGGAAGCTTATAATAAGGAATATATATTTACAAAAAATAAAATTTTAAATGAATTCATTTGATCCCCAAAAGATAAATCAAAGCGGTTTTATTAGCATTTTGATAGGTGTAAAGGAGACCCCGTTATAGATATGGTTTAAAACTAGTGGGGTTCTATCCAAGGGGGCTTGGTCTAAGGTGGTTTGATCAAACCCTGTTCAATTGGAATCCCTTAAATGGAACTTTTCAAGGCTTAAATCATTATATTTTCTAAAAACATGTGATTTCAGAAAAAAATTGGATCTCCTAGAAAGTGTAAACCACTATTGTGGCAACACCTGTCGACATCTTGAACTGTAAAATTTATGTATTTTCTTTTAAAGAACGTATATGCATAGAATTTTATTTTACATAATGTGATGTATGTGTACATGCATAAATCTTCCATTTATGCATTACACATACATGCCACACACCTTCTTTTTAAAAATTGTTTATTTCATTTGAGTAGAAAAGCATGATTTTGAATAGAGGAAATGTTGGAAAATCTGAATGCCATGTTTGGATTTGTGATTAAATGTCTAATGTCATTTTTTATATGAACTGGATGAATTTCCTTGTATATGTTGTTACATTGAAATAGTTGATAGTTTTATTTCCTTGTTATAAAAGGAATATTGGGTAGCACATTACAAGAAAACCAAATTTATTGTTGTAACTTAAATATAAGGATAAGATGTATGTTATCTTATGTTGAGGGAGGTTATCTTCCGAGACGGGTGCCGAAAATGGGTTAACAGAGAGTTTTTCTTTCCAAAATCTATTTTAGTTGTATACAACATATGCTTGGCTAAGCATTTGTAGTCCATTATGTTGAATGGTCTAGCTTATAAGATGAATTCTCTATGCCATTTCCTTGCTTAGATCTTGCATGTTCTAACGTAGATAGAAATGCATGTAGTTGCATAGAACACACTAGATTCCACCTTGCATACTATATCTATTGCTAAGTGTTCGGTGTAGGGTTAGGCATTCTTCGAGTAGGAAGAATACCGGGGAAGCATAGCTTTGTGGTTGGGCGAAAAAGCGCCTAAACCATGTTCTCGTCCAATGGATGCGATGAGAGCTGAAGAGGAGCACATGGGATCCCATAAT
>VDFB02028995.1:0-25751 GCA_007258455.2 Sequoia sempervirens
AATCATGAGACAAAACCTAAGCCCGAGATCATAATTCAAGGAGTCCCTTTCTATAGTTCAAATAATGAAACAAAACCTAAACCTAAAATCATACTTCGAGGGGCTCCTCCTACCACCTCTAATGATGACATGAACTATGCTGCATCCTTTGAAGAACAAATCGATATGCAAGAGATTACACACATGTGTGACACCACGCCCACATTCGAACACAAAGCCCTAGCATCCCAACTTCAAAAGCTCCTTCAAACACTTCACCAAATACCCAAACCCCTAGACCATCAAACCATACAAAGCCTTCAAACCCTCTTCCAAAATTTTCAACAAACTAGATCACCTCAAATCCAACACCTCCTAGCTCAAGCCAATCAATTCATTGCCACTTGTCAAATCCAACATCCAAAACATCATCCCCTATCCATTTATTATCAACCAATGCCACCTCAACCTAATGTGCCATCTCCTTCCACCTCATACCAATCTAATCCATCCACTTCTTTATATGTCAATGCCACATCACAACAAACACATGTGAACTTAAGTTCTACCTTGCAACAAGGCCAAACTTCCTCAAGTCTTAATGCCACTTTCGACAAGGGGAACACCAATCTAGTTCATGCACCCTTACCATCATCCAATCAAAACCAAAACCCTAAGCCAACACCTTCCACCCATACACCTACAAAGGATGTGACCCAAGGGTTACTAACAAGGAATCAAACATCGCCATGTCATCCAACTCATATTCTTGAACATACAAAAGAGTCATCAAACATCATGCCAAGTCCTTCAAGAAAACCATGTCATACGCAACCACTTGATCCAATTCAAGAGTCTCCACTCTTAAGTCCAAGTAACCCTCTATCATGCTCCTATGTTGTTGACCATCAAGAACATGACAAGTCTTTCCATGAGAAATCCCCTTCCACCTCCATTCAAATAAGTCATGAGGTATGTCAAGAGAAAAATCCTAAACATGAGGAAACATTACCCCATTATCCACATAAAGATCAATACCCTCCTAATGATTCCATTCATAACATACCTAATACTATTCATGATCAATCTTCCATCTTTGATCAAGACCCCTTTTATGATCAAGAAGACCATGATGATCCCCTTAGCCAACTTTATGCATTCCATGGTCAAGAGCTTGCCACCTCACCCATCCATGATACACAAACATCCACTTCCCATGATGAGACATATGCCTCCCCAACACATAGAAGATCAAACAAATACCTTGGATCTAAGTGAACACAATGCTAATCAAGATCCTAATGATCCTCCATCACTCACTATGGACCCCATTGCAATTCCTCCATCCTATCCTATTGGTCTCTCCACCCTCATTCATGAATGTTCCTCCTTAGAACAACAACAACCATTATCTTCTCCATCCAATAAGGAACTCAGGTCTAGTGTTTCACCTACACCTAGTCCCATTATCCATTGCACACTCCAAAATATGAACCACCAAGGTAAAGGTCTAGACCTTCATGAACAAGGTATTTTGGAGCCCATCCATGTCAAAGTCCCTCCACGCTCTTATGGCCTTGGACATACACCCCAAGGACAACAACCTAAAGATGTTGGTACTTCCTCTATGCATCCCAAATCCACCTCCTTTCATCATAAAGCCTATCATATCCCTAAAACATATGTCGCCACCCCCCCTCTATCATCCTACAAATGTCAAAAGCATGTGACCATACACCTTCCACCATCAAATCTGCCACCATTGCTTCCAACTCCTAATATCCCTCCATCTAATCTACCTCCACTTCTCCCAACACCTAATATCCCCATTATCCAATCCCCTTATCCCTCCATCCATAAATACCCTAACATTCCTAATCATAAGCAACAAATGCACACATTGTATAAACATGAAACTTTCACCCATTCCACCATACCCAAGGGATTCCAAAATAAAAATTTGGATGGATCTACACATAAAGTCAAAAATTATAATGGTCCTAATTCCTTAGCATACAATTGCAAAATATCAAATCCAAGTACATCTAAAAAGCTCTATAAGCCCATACCCCCAAAAGAAAAGTCTAAAAACAAAATGGTTTGGGTACCTAAGAAAAAAGACACCAAGTCAAATGAGACATCCACATCACAAAAATCCCAACCATCCACTTCCATCCCACATTCTCATTCCATTCATAAGTATCAAATTCCTAAGACCCACAAGCAAAATACAAATCATAAAAATACTAAGTCTATGTGGGTACCAAAAGCACTACACCCTCCACCTCCTACGCAAACATCTTCATTGCTTCCTACACCCCATCCACATCAAAAACTTCAACGCTTATCATAGTATGTGCAACCATTGGTCATGGTTCCCTTCCATTTCCCAACAATTCCACATACCTCCATCTCCCCAGCCTTCATGCATTATCCTACATATCTCCCCCACCATCTTCCTATGGTCCATGCTTTTGCATAAACCTTTCATCCATCCTTTTGCACAAGTCCTATTCAATCCACATCATCATCCACTATTCCCCATCCATTCTTACATAAGACCATCATAATCCATTATCTACCTACTCCATTTCTCTTTCATGTCATCCCTTACCAACATCTATGAGCATAATGACATTTGACATGGTCAATGCAATGACATACATATCTAGTGGGACTATCACCTTTCACGGAACTAGACACTTGAGTCCCTCCTATCCATATTCGCCTTCTCCTATCCAAAAATGAAAAATAAACAAAAAAATGAAAAAAAGAAGTAAAGACAAATCCCTTCATCCAATGGTGAAAACCTGGTAAACAGGCACCTTGGATAAGTACCATGATGAAAACCTAGCAAATAGGCGTCATGTGTAGGTTGATCTTCTATGTCACTTATACTTGGGGGAACAATGTCTTATCTATCTAGCCTATCATTCATGTCATATCATTTCCATCCTACCTACCATCTTTAGCCATCATACATACCTATCATATTGAGTCCATTCATCCACCCTTCGCCTTTTGATCTTGATGAAGATATAGGGGAAAATGTTGAAACATGTTTTGGGTATCTCTTGACATACCTCATCCTATCTAAACCAATCATATCATTATACTATTGTCATAAGCTTTGTCATGAAAAATCCTAAGTCTTGTACCTTGAATGGGGCATGTTATTCCTATGTGACATAGTCTTTGGAAATCACATCCTTGCTCTCTTATGATGCATACATCTATTCCATTTACTATGACCTATCCTTTCCATCCATCCATATATCATGAGCCTTTTTTCCATCACCCACCCCTTCATCCATCAATCCCATTTATCTCCTTGCACCTAGACTTGGTTTTCCCCTTGTCATTGGTATCTAGCACAAAGGCTACTCAAATTTTCATCCTTTGACACCTCCAAATATTCTCAAAAATCCAAAAAAATCAAAACATTTCAAAAATATTTCAAAAAATCCAAACAAAACATTAAAATTTCAAAAATCAAAAAACATTTCAAAATCCAAAAAAATCAAACATTTCAAAATTCCAAAAAATCAAAACATTTCAAAACTAAAAAATAAAATCAAAACATTTCAAAAGTCCAAAAAAAATCAAAATATCCCCAAAAAAATCCAAAAAAAATCAAATAGCCAACAAAAATCCAAGTAATAAAATCAAACCACATCACTTCTTCTAATCAAATCAAATAATTATCATCAAATCAATTCATTTCTTCATCAATCCAATCAATCAAAATCATTCTGATCAAATCAATTCCTCAATTCATCACATCCTATCATCTAATCAATCATCATATCATTACAAACCGTTTTTTCATATCATCTTCAATCATTCCAAGCAATAATCCAAATGCAAGTCACTCCTTAATCCATACCAATCAAGTCGATCAATCTTGTCAAATTATCCAATCACATCCTTTGGTCTTGATCCTAATCTTGTCGTAAACTAAATCAACCAATCAATCAATCAATTATCATCATCCTTGTGTTGCTCTAGTGACATGTCGCTCCCCACAATGACAACACTATCATCATCATCATCAATCAATCAATCAACAGTTTACAGCTTAACAGGGGCAATACCTTGTTTGTTTTTGTATCATTTGTGCATGCTTGCTTGCTTGCTTGTGTGTGTTATCATTTTATCTTACATTTGTATCAAATTTGTATCATTCTAGCTAATATTCATATCTTGTGTATGTTGGAGTAGCTTTTTGCACTATCCTTTGCATCTAAGGTCACATAATACCTTTTGTGCATTAGGACTTTAATGCTCTAAGTCTCCTTCCTCATAGGTCTAGGCAAGGTTGTATTACACTGGGGCACGAGACACATCGTCACCTTGGTCCTTATATCTTGGTGCATAACGTCTAGTGCTATATCAAACATCATGGTTGCTCACCTTCATTGCAATATAATGCATCCTTCACTTCTTCTATCCATTCCTTCATCTTTAGTTTTTGACCCATCCCTTTCATTTCGAGAGCATACTCGTTTTGTCCAACCTGCCTATCCTCTCGAGGGGGCTTCATCATTCTATCATCATCCTATCTTTATATCATTATCCATTTTCTTCTATCCATACCTTAACTTCTTTGAAATGATGTTACTCGACACAAATCTCATCATCTTGAACATCATCTCAAAGAGGGGCAAAATGTAGACATCAAAAAATTGTCCTCTTATGATACCTTGTCACAACATTGCATCATTTAGACACATTGTATCATGTTTTGCCCTAGGTACCCATGTCATCATCTGATTGGTTAAATAAATCTTATTTATTTGACTAATTTCATTTATTCCCTTCCTATGTATAATTCATCAATTCCTTTAATGTTAATTAAATAATTTATATTATTTAATTAATTAAATCATTTTCATTCATTCCTCTAATGTTAACTAAATAATTTATATTATTTAATTAATTAAATCATTTCCATCCATTCCTCTAATGTAAATTAAATAATTTATATTATTTAATTAATTAAATCATTTCCATCCATTTCTCTAATGTTAATTAAATAATTTATATTATTTAATTAATTAAATCATTTATATCCCTTCCTCTAATGTTAATTAAATAATTTATATTATTTAATTATTTAAATCATTTCCATCCATTCCTCTAATGTTAATTAAATAATTTATATTATTTAATTAATAAATCATTTCTATTAATTCTTCTAATGTTAATTCAATAATTTATATTATTTAATTAATGAAATCATAAATTCAACGTTAATTAAATAAATCCAAGATTTATTTAATTAATAAAATCCTAAAAAAGATCGTCTCACTTTCTTTCCAAAACTAAACTCAGGTGTATCTAATTAATTTATTTAATTAGATAATTCATCAATTATCCTTCTCATCTTTTTCGTGATTTATTTCCTTTAAAAAGAGAAATCAAATCTCTATCTTTTGAAATTCTTATTCATCTCACATATTTCTCTTTTTTGTCAAAAAATCAACTATCGACCTTGTCAAATCTTATCTCCTCAATTCACATTGAAAATCTATAAATAAAACCTTTCACATGCCATTTGGATCGAATCTTCATCGAGCATCTTGACTCTGTCAAAATAATTCTTCAATCCATCTCTATCATTTTCGTCATCAAGTCGTTATGCTGCAGGAATGAGCATCCAACATTCCTCTATTACCAACCTTTGAAATCTTGCATCCTTGTGCAGGTGGAGAAGAGCAATGGAGATAAATCGAGTTTAGTGTGGAGATTGGTTTGCATTTGTGCTTCGTATTGTGATTTCCTTGTTATTTCGTACTCTATTGTGCTTTGATAGGAATTAATTAATTTATTGTTTTCATTACACTAAATCTAACAATATTCATCTACGCTATAACGCTCTCGAAAGCACTTTTAACAATACGCAATTTGATGAAGTAGATATCATGCATGTTTTAAAATATCTATTCATTATATATAATTAAAAAATTGACATATTTAATCCAATTATATATCATCTTGCAGGCCTCAAACAAAGGGAAAATTTGCATGTCCAATTTGTGGTCCAAAGATGAAATTGCCGTTCAACAAGTTTAGGAAAAGCGTGTTTGATGAGTATAGGCACTTCCTCCGCTAGAAATCATAAGCATCTAACTATTGAAACACATCTTTTTCAATGGGAAAGAGGAGAGTACATCAAAACCATGAAGAATGTCACCTCGCCTATGGAAGTTGGAATATAATAGAATTAATCGTCAAGGTTATACATCTAATCAAATTGTTTATCTATCATATATGATATGTTTTGAATTTATATTTTTATATTGTGTTGTGTTTACTCATGTTGTAATTGACAATGATTGTCATTGTTAATTTGTTTAACTTATATGCTTCATAAAGGTCATCAAGGCATTAATGGTCGGCTTCCATAGGGACTAAAAAGTTATCCAAGACAATTTAGTAGGTTGCCCTACTATGAGCAGCTACAAATTGTGCATTTATTTGATACAATGCATATCAGAAAGAATATAACAGTCCAAGTATATGGAAAAATATTGATGGAAGGCATGACAAAGAAAAAAATTTCAAAATTTAGAAAAGACATTCAGAAGCCAAATCATGCAATGAAAAATGTCATTCAATTAAATAGCAATGGAGACCAAATTAATATAAGTGCCCTTCCTTGGTTATTAACAGAGCAGCAAAGCAATGCTATAAAAAGAAGTCATACAAAAAATTCGATTTCCCACAGGATTTGCTGCGAACATAAACAATATAATAACAAAGAAAGGTGAATTTGGGTCAGGGATGAAAATGCATGATTGGCATACCTTCATTAAGGTAATTATTCTGGTATATTATATACACTTGTATAATGCATGCACTTTTCAAGGTATCAGGTTTACTACTTTGGAAAAATAATGAAAGGATCATTTTTATAATTGTTGTAAAGACGCTTCTACCTCTATCTCTTCCCTGCAGACAACTTTGACAACAATGTATGCTATATATGATCTTGGAAAATACATGAGGTAAGTAGCTTAGATTTGTTCAATTCATTGTATACATCTTATAATTTCCATTTTTTTTACTTGTTATGTAATATAATGTATATTTTTATTAAATCTCATTAATATATTTGTGCCTTGAATCACTTGTAGATGGCTATCATCTAAAGAAATCCATAAAGAAGATATAAATTATTGGAAGAGAAAAATTCCTTATCTAATGTGTGAAATGCAAAAGTGTCTACCTTCAACATTTTTCAATGCACAAGGACACTACCTCATACACCAAGTTGAGGAGATTGAATTGTGTGGACTTGTACACACAAGGTCAATGTGGATGGTTGAGAGGCACTTGAAATTTTTGAAGGCTTTGGTTAGACAAAGAGCACATCCCGAGGGTTCTATGGTGGAGGGATATATGGTATACCAGACCATGGTGTACATTAGTGAATATCTTCCTAAGTTTGCAGGAAAGATCCATTTAGATCGCATTTGGGATCCCAACTCGATTAACAAATTTGAAGGGGAGTACCCTCATAGAAAGTTAGATTGAGGAGAAAGTGAGAGGTAATTATAGATTATCATGGAGATTAATTGGAATACATACATGGTTTTTATGTATATTGTACTTATTTACTTTTAATCTTCAATATACATCAATTATAAAATTACGTCGATAATCGTGGTATTTAACTAATTATACACGGGCTTGTGAATTTCAATTTTTTTGGTACAGCTTGGACGAGAGTGGATGCACTACATTTGTATCGTCACAAAAATTCTTGATTAGATGATGGTATGGATTGAATGATATCAACAATTTGGTCATGCATTAACATGGGAAGGTGTGGCTTCATTGGTCAAAGAAGCTCATCATAATGGAGATTCCAATGTTACACCAAGGGAAATTGATTTAGCATATGGTTTAACAGATAAACAGGTATGTATAAATATATTAATCACACATATTATTTAATTATTTTCAATTATATTGATGTATATATATGTTGAGATTGTTTCGCACATTCGGCCAAGAATAAATATGTTTTATCAACTCCGGACGATATTGCAATAATTCTTACACAAGCTTGACATATTAGGTGAAACACCACAAGGCCTATGTGGTAAAATGGCTGCAAATTTTGAATCAAATGTTGGATGACATGGAAGAAAATTTTGCATTATGGTATAACCGGCAGCTCTTCGTGACTAATGTTTCATCTAGAAGTGACATACATCCATAGGTCTCGTAAAATTGATACTAAGGGATTTGATGATATACTTGAGTGTGACTTTAAGTCCTTGATTAATTATGTTCGCCGCCCTATGGTATAGGCCACATTGTCGAAAATGATCTTGAGAGAATCATATTGAACATGATAACGGACACCATGGTTACCACAAGGTCGACGAGCGAAGGTTCTGCTCCCGTGTCTTCCAAGCCAATGTGAGCAGGTATTTTACTCGTGAGGTTCCAGTAAACCCGTTGGTCATTTGTTGTTAGACATGATCCAAGAGGAAGCACGGTAAAGTATAATGTGGAAGAAGAAGATACCGAAGAACTAGAAGATGATGTAGATGATGACCAAGATCAACAGTTAGTTGATGATGTCCTTGACAAAGATGTCGAATAGGAGGAACTAGATCATGATGATGTAGGAGTTAATGTTCATGAAGATGGTATCCATGTGGATGATGACATTATTGAAACTGATATCGATGACGATGATGATGATATGACCAATCCTTACAATGTCGAATCTGGATTGGATGATACAGACAAAGAGTTGGATGAAGAAGAAGATCAATGACATTGAAATGTATAAGTTATGCGATTATATTATCTATTTGACATTAATTTCTTGATAGAATTATATTTGACTTATGTGGATACATAGTTAATTCATGATGTTTTTAATTTTTATGCCATTACATAATTAATTTAATGATGTACTTTTTAATGTTTGAAAGATCAAAAATTAAAACATTTCAATAGTGATGTTAACAACCTTGAAATTAGTGGGTGTTTTATGTTTCATGATCATAAAAGACAAAAAGTCGCTTGTAGAGGTGGTTGTTCAAAGGTTGATCGGTATGTTGGTTCTTTTACAATGTAACCAGTTTGTCTTCTAATCTACCTATAGAATTGCCAATTCCAATCAAGGCGTTTCATGACTCCAGACCAATTGATGAGGACTTTAAAAGCCTCCTACACTTCGTGCTCTACAAAGACCCGTGATCCCTTAATGTGTTTACAACCTCTCGCATTCATTATTATAAACAACATTAACAATAGTAGATGAGATCTCACTTAACAGCTCAACACCATAAGATAATATCAACTAGAATTGGTTGTTCATAGACAATATCAACCATTCGAGATGAACAAACAATAACCATTGCATAAGATATAGTCAATGATTTGCAATTTGTAGCAAAGCTCTAGAAAAGACAAAACAAATATTGAACTACACTAATAATTACAACTTAGATCAGTGCCATATATCCATTGCAGGAGTCAAATTCATAAGCATCTAGAGGTTTATAAAGATTTAATACATCACATATAAGATCCCTGACAATATTGCATTACAATTTCATCGGTATGCATTCTAACCCGGACTACTTATCAAATCCTTATACAACACATATCCGCCTATAATCCCATTCAAGCATTTTGATTAATTCCTTGAATTAAAGTTAAAATAGAATCATACACACCACAACAGTGAGATGGATAAAACAACCCTTAGTTATTTCATTCAAAGTTCAGATATGTATGTACAATGGAGAGACATGAGCTCAAATTTTCATTTCAACTCAAATGATAGTACTATTATACAACATTAAATCTCTGTGAACTCAAAACCTTTTATAGAATGACTCAAAACCTAAATTGCAATTATCTAAAACCATCGGATTTTACAATTCGCTCTGCAACTTCACCTAGACTCAACAAAAAATATTTAACTTGCTAACCCGTACTTCTGGCCTTGAAATCCTTCTTATAGAAAATGCAGGAGCAAACAAGCACTGGGCCAGAAAGTACACCTGTCACTAGTCAATTGGAGCACCTGGTGATATTCCAAAATTTGTTACAACAACCACAACCTTGAAAAATATTCTTGTTCATCATATCAGCTGAGGAACGTTGATGCAAAAAACCACAAGAAAATCGCACCGAGAAAGCCATCAACACAAAACTGGAACCGTTGCAACCGCAACATCTGATCTGCCACCTATTAGTAGTTCACTCCTTTTACTCCTCCTCATTCAAATATTTAATTACCCAATTCTGGTACTCATCATCAGTTGGCCAGTCAAAATTAATTACCTCATCCACCTTGGTATTATAAGGTGTTTATTTTACCGCTACCTGATTCGCATCCCTTTCAAAAGATTCAAAAAATGAGCTGGTACTAATGATTTTGTTGATACAACTCACCAAAAAATCATAGTCTGAATCATCACAAATTGAATTGATTTGATCATTGATGGCCTCACTTGCTTGAGCCTACCATTGTTGAAATGACTTGATTTTCCCCTGCTCATCAATTACATCAGGTAACAATGTGCTACCCCAATCATTGAAATTCTTCACCAGCTCCCTAATCTTCCTACTCAAGTCATCTGGTAAGGTCTAGAAACCTTGCAATGATTTTACTAACACATGAGTAGGCTTTAATGATTGGGGCCTATTATTTATATCAAACCTTGAGGCCTTATACATGATATCCAAATCACTGGCCCTAGGGATCCAATTTTCAATTATTGGTATCGCTATTTCCTGATCCCTATCAATATTCTTTATTTCTACTAACAACAAAGAATATAAAGAATGTATAGATAGAAATTTTCTATCAACCTTTTCATTTAAATGCCTCAAAAAAGTAGTAACAATTTCCTTTTGCTTTAAGAGAGATCCCTCCTCAATTCCTTTCAGCTTCCTCCCTTTCAGCAGTCTTTTGGGCCAATTTGGTCACATTCACAGTCAAATTAGTGGCCTCAGTGGTTGAGGTCTTTGAAGCTCTCTTTATTATCAATCATCCCTTGAAATTTGGATTAATATCAAAAACATATAGTTTTCTCCCTTGTGGGGCCAATGCCCAAATTGCCAGAGTTTTGCAATGTTGACTTGACCTATTCTTCAGAGTCTTGAAAGGGATTCTTAGACTTCATAATAGCATTAAAGGCTACTGCATCTGCAATGTCCCATTCTGGAAAAATTAATACACCAGCCCAACTCACCAGTTTTCTTCCTTCTTCAGGAGTGATGTTATTGAATTCTTCCATTAATTCAGCTTTTACGTCCTCATCATTCTCCTGGTCTGACCTGTTAGGCCTTAGTTCTCTTCTTTACCTACATTTATCTTGATACTCTTCAAACTTCATCCTCCATACCAATTGCAAGAATACAGGAGTTTTTACAAATGTACTATCATCTAGAAACTCCTTGCATGCCTCCATTCTTGCATCTTGTACACTTTTACCTTTCATATTTAAATCAGATAAAACTAATTCAACTGGCCTAGGAGGGGAAGGCATACCAACTTCCATGTCTTGATCAGTAACAATAATCTCATCCATCAGATCCTCCTGTGGTTGATCAATTCTTTGCCTCTTAGGGCTTGGCTTGGATGGTGGTGATGAGGGATTGTCTTCCGATGATGATTCTAAATCAATAATTTTTATTTCCCCAAGCACTTTAAATTTTGGACTTGGTTGTGGAGGCACTTTCATAATCCGTTTTCCTTTTCTGTCCACTTCTTCTTCATCACTGCTACTATCCTTTTTCCTCCTGTAAATGGGCCACCTTTCCGTAGGATGGTATGTTGGCCTTGTTTCAATTGGTCTGGCATCTTGCTCTTGTACACCCAGACTCAATTCTAAATTTATCTTTTTTGTCATCAATGTGCCCATAATTTCCTTGAAGTTTCCCATCATAAAATCAATTTTCTAATGGTAGGGACTGAACTCCAATAGTGGATCATATTTTGGATCCATTTTCTGCACAACATCTAGTAGCTTACCATAAGCTATCCATTTATCCTTGTTCAAATCCTGTCTATTCAAATCAAATTCATTTCTAATCAATTCTTCAGGGAAATTGAACTCATGCACAAATTTTCTAGCTTTTATTCTTTGTCTGAAAAGAGTAAAGAAACCCTCAGGATCATGCTACCGCTTTGGTCCACACCTCAAATGTTAATCATTAAAGAAATTATCAAAATGCGTCCAGCCTCCCTTTGAAAATACAAAATCAGACACCACTGTATAATCTGGGAAAAATGTTCCCTTACCCCTTCTAGTGAGGTTGTCCTCATGAATACAACCTATCTGCCACATAACTTTTGCAAATCCCACTCTTGGTTGCACATTGTATGGCAGTATATGAGGGGCTCCCTGAAAACCATATACTCTCAAGACATGACTGGGTATGGGATAATGTCACCCCAGTTATGGTAAACCTTCAATTTTGGCTTCCTCTCCTTTGGCCTAAGGAAATCATGTAATTCCTCAGGGATCCTAGGTATATTCACCATTAATCTAGCCCTTAATTTGGAAGCAAAACAATTATCAAATTGCACATAACTAGTGCTTTCCTTATTACAAGATAAATCCGCAGCCCATATCTATATTGACAATCTTTCTCCATCAACTGATTGCCTTAATTTCATCCTCTTAGAGAAAAATTCAGCATTCTTAAACAAAAACATATGCATTAGCATAGAATACCAAAAGAATTGAATACAGGTATCATTGTTTTGCAGCTTTGACAGCCCTTCATGCATCCTCTCAGCCAAGAAAGAAGTGAAGTCATAGGTCACAGAGAAGTTAGGGTGTTGTATTTGCACCCCCATGAACATATAAGCAATGGGCATTATCGTACTAGGACTGAAACCCAAAATCTGACATAAAAAATAGAAAGTGGCCAAGAAATGGTTTGCAAAACAATTTAATTGGAAAGGTTCCTAGTCACTGGGGCTGATATGAAATTTTGAACCTCTTGCCTTAGCCAGATGAGGTGGAAGCAACCTTGCTCTAGAAAAAGATTTCAGCTTTGCATACTCCTGCTTCATTTCCTCAAGGTTGATAGGACCCAAGTCTTCGCTCGGTTCACTCAAGTCAAAAATCTGTTGGACCTCTTCTCTGTTAATGCTTAATAGAACATTTCCATCATTGTCCCCGATTATCCATGTAACAGGGTCATATCTTGTAGCCACTGTCCTAAGCAGGTCTACATCAGGGAATACATTTGGTACCACCAGCTTCCCCATATCATACATCCATCTATTTGAAAAAGGGTGAGGAAAAAAATTCTATCCGTACCACAATCTAAACAATTCCAAGCCAGTGAGGGGAACCCTAACATCGACAATGTTGGAGCAATTATACACTAACCCTTCCCCCAGGATTTTCCCTCGCATTAGGACCAATCCGTTCCTCCTATCATTCGTTGACAAGGGATTGATCCAGGAAATCATCATACAGGTTTCGTTTCAAATATTCAGTGTGGCAAGAATGTTGCTTGGGTGGTGCCATCTCGGACAAACTAGGGCTTCTTTACAATGTTATAATTCAGATAGCTAGGACTAACCAAAGATAGAAGATTATAGGAAAAAACACTGCAATTTCTCACAACTATAATTAAACTATAGCCCTAACACATTCATCAAAAAGCTCATAGCACATCCAACTAATCCTTTCCAAAATTCAAATGCAAAATGACCGGGAGGCACCGAAAATAAACTCACGACTCTGTTCGTAGAACTCCCAAATTCTAGCTGCAAAAACTTGCAATTCTACATTTGACTCTGAAACTACTCCGTGAAATAGTTGAATGCTTTTGTAAGGCCTCTCATTGCAAGTGACTAATACAACATTAAATTGTTATATATTTCTCCTAAATAGATGGTTAGATATATTACGAATAATATGAAGACGACTGTCTAACAATGACCTTATAGTTTATTTTTACTTTATGTTATATCATTGTTATTTTACTTAATGAAGGTGTATGGGCATGCGAATTATGGTATGAGATTCAAACTTATAAGATGAATTTGAAATAAGATAATTGTTGTGTCGTATTGCATTAAAAGAGTAATTAGCTATGTAAATGGTTCATGAATAAAGTTACAAAGATCCGGTTTGTAATTAAGGTGGTTATTATTATATCTAACTGTGCTTAATTATGTTGTGCAGGAAATCAAGTGAGTCAATGTGGGATTAACGTTAAAGGAATCAAATATGCAAATAGGAGGTTGGATAGATATCGAAATCGTATCAGATACATCTTGGGAAGTTTTAAGTGTAGCCCTATTTGATTTGGAAGGGTTTGAGGTTTGATTATTGATTGGGTGATCATGTTTGAGTAGAATCCAATTGTAGGTCATGTGATGTGAGTTTGGTTGGGGTTGGAACCCTTGGTCAGGATAAAAATTCGTATGGATTCTTTTGTGGGTTTTAAAAAGGGATTATTGAGTCAATTTCCTTGGTTTTTGAACAAGAATAGACCCCTAGGACCTATACCTATGGGTTTGGAACCTTTTTGACATGTGAACTTGTCCTTGGAGTGTGAAAAGACCCCTCAAAAGTCCACATTCATGAATGTGACGAATTCAAAAGTGTTGGGGCTTGGGAAAAGTGACTTGTCACTCTCATCTTCCCACTCCCCAAAAGTTATTGGAATTGGCACAAGGCTCACACATGTGTGAGCACTTGTGGGAAAGAGTGTAGGTTTGGAGGATTCCTATATATCTCAAGAAGATGGAAGATTTGGGCATTGCCCACTTCTCCTCTTGGAGAACTCTAATGGAGATAGAAGAGAATGATCAAGGTGGCTTGGAGAGGAAAGAAGGTTCAAGGAGTTAGCCTCTTCATATAAAGAGATAAGTATTCTCTACTATTACTATTTCCCTTTGTTTTGTTATTGGTGGCAAGGATGTGAAATATGGAATGAATCATGGTGGAGAATGGAAGGTAGAGAACTTAAATACATTAAATTTGTGCTATGTTAGTTTCATTTTTTTTGTAAAAATGAGGAAAGACTCCATTTATCATCATGGAGCTAAAATAATTCCTTGCTCGGGGGTATGGCTAGAGTCCATGAGACTCCATGACGCCATTACGGTAGGGTGGAGAGCAAGCCTTAATTAAATGTGTTCTTTTTTTTTTTGTTGTAATCTTATAAAATTGTTTGTAACATGGAAAGCTATGTAACATGGAAGCTAATGGAAAAGAGAAAGCCCAGTTCACTTGTGTTATTCCTTGTATTATTAAATAATGTGTGTAATACTATAAATTGATATTTTGTTGGTAGAAAGAAGAGTTGGAATAGAGCAAGTTCCGTTAATATTCCCTTTATTTTGACAAACATAGTTCGTGTTACAGGGGTAGCAAATAGATCTCTCTTGAAAATAGAAATCAAACTTGCTTGTGTTCATATCAACAAGTAGCCATTTCATTGAAAAATTCAAGATCAATTGCTAAGAGTTATGTAATCTGTGCAATACTGTGTTAGTAAAAATAATTGAATTCCATTACAAATACTATGTAAATTTATCTCATTAGGAATCTGGTTGGTTGAGATAGTAAGCAGTCAAAGGAAGCCAATCGCATATGACATGCTTTTGGCAAAAAAGGAAATTTATTTATTTATCTGTTATTGCGTGCATAAAATATTCGGGGGGTCTTTCTAGGCTATGTTACTGGAGGATGTGAGCAATTAAATTAGTTTCTTGCATATTTAAAAATAAATAAGAAGGAAATAAATTGTTCGTTTTCTGTGTATGAAGAAGTAAACTTACCCAACGATGCACTCACATCATTATCCTGTTACAAAAGAGAGTTTGGATGCCACATCGGAATACTGTAAGGTTTTGTAGTTTGTTGAATAGATATGGAAATTTTAAGTTAACTGTATGTAACATCCATATACTAGATTGGACTAAGCACAATACCTGTGTTCTCATACATATCCACTTCTAATGAACAAAATGATAAGAACAAAACAATAATGATAACTGGGACTGTGATTTATTGCATTTAGCAGAACAGATAGGGATTGAAATTTGGGTAATTTGGGGTTAGCAAAGTGTATTCGTATAGAATGAAATATGAGACAAGACAAAAATTATAATCACAAATAAATAAATAAAATGTCATCAGCAAAAGTTTTACCCTTGAGAATCAACACGCATACCCTGCAGATTTGATAGAAATGTTTGGAAGATAATCTGCCCAGGTTTATATCAAACAGAATAAGTAATTTGTCTGAGATGCTGAGTTCTTTTCATACTATTGTTGAGTTCGGCCGCCCCACCCTTCTTCCATAACTGTCCATCTGTTGTGTATCTAAATATCACTGTAGCCCGGAATCTACGTTTAGGGTAGACTTTAACCTAAATAAAAAAATAAAAGAATCTGTGCAGCCCTAAAATTGGCATAAATGGCATACTTGATAACAATTCTGGTATGAAAGTGAAGATAGCGTATAAATCTGTGAGAATAAGGGAGTAGATGATACTCTCAATAGAAAATAGGGAGAACAAGATCATATGTGCATTATTTCTGCACCCCTTTACAGTTAATGAATCGACAACTGACTCAGAGAAAAAAAAAAGGCACAGTATAATTTTACTAATGCTTCCTTTACGCCTGCAATAACAGTAGCTTTTACATTGGAATTAATCAATAGGTATGGGAGATTGCTTATTGAGATTTAATTGATCATAATTTTCTTTTGGTTCACAATCTTCTTCCTCTGACGAGATTTGATACCCATCCCATTCAATTTTTCATTCATGTCCTATCAAATATCTTCGAGATAAGTAATCATGAATAGATTACATTCCAGCATAGAAGAGTCTGACAAGAATTCTGAGTGAGGTTGATGTGGCTTATATGGTTGGCGATGCATTAATTCAGTAGATTGGAATTCCACGCCTGTATGTCAATTGTAGTATAAGTCCGTGACCACGCGTAGGTGAGAAAGGTATGGGTGAGAATCAACTGCTATCTAAAATAGTTAATGGTCAACCTGACATGGGCAGTGGTCTTTGTCACCATTTAAGGGAGCCATTAAAATATGATTTCGCACCTTCCCTAAACCCTCCATTCATAAAGGACGAACCCTAGTCTTAGAAGGTATACAGCTTAAGATCTGGAGTCAAGGATTCCTAGGATTTGTCGTGATACCGTAGGAAATGTTGCAGACGCAGAAACCATGGTGCCCACAACAGAAAATAAATAAATAAATATTTTTTTTAATCTTTCTGTGCCCTGGATGTAGGTACGTCCCCTTCTTGAAGTGCACTCCAACAGCATGAGGATTTTTCATCATTACATGTCTATCCTTAAGCCTATATTGTTGCTGCTCCATTTCCAAAAGCCTTAGTCCAAATATATTGGTCAAACCTGTGGACATGGAATAGGATTATATCATACTGCCTGTAAAGAACTGCATGAACATTATAAATTATATACCCACTCAGGGAGGTGGCCAGTAGCCGATCAAAAATAAAATAAAACAAAATAAACAAAGACAATAACATTCACATTGTATCACTATATCTTTTCTTTAGCCTTCGTCCTTAGGCACTTTTCTTTTCTTTCTTTTTTTAATTTTTCTTATCTGTTTAGGGCATTGTGAGTATGGATCGTAGTAAGCAGAATAATAAATAAATAAAATCAAAGTGATATAAGTAATATTTCATTAAGAAAGACGATACATCAATAGTATTAAATTGGACGATAATATTGCACAACGTTAGTTTAATAAAATTGTACATGTATACCTTACCTGGAATACCACGCTCGGTAGTTATGATCATTGAGTTCATTAATATCTAATATCAAAACAGCACTCAAAAAGCATCGTAATAATTCTTATGTTAAAAGAATCCACAAATAAGGTAAGGAGAATATATTCCCATATTCTCAAAATAAAGGAGAAGATCATATTAAGCTAAAATAAGATTATAGCATAGAGGAAGTTTAGCATTACTATGATTCTTTAAAAGAGGAAACTTTTTCTTTAATTTCTTTCTTCCTAGAGGGATAAAAAAATAAAAATAAAAATGGATATACTTACTAGTAAGTGGTAAGAGTAATTCTCATGTTTTCTTTATAATATTTAAATTTGTTTCTTAGAGTAAGTTATATATAAAGATAAGAAAACAACTATATAAATAATAGTTAATCATAATTACATAGTTAATTAATATTTTATATTGGTAATAATAAATTATTGTTTTTGTGTTAATAATTTGAAAATTATATATATATATATATATATATATATATATAATCATATAATCTTGATCTTTTAAAATTTCCTTTTTATATCAAGGTAGGTGAGCTCGAAATCTTTGGAATATAGACTTACAAAAAAAAGAAAGAGGGAGATTTCTATATATATATATTATCCTTATATACCATTATTTGAAGAACATTATTTTTATTTAATTTATGTTTAATTTATTATATCATAATATTGTATAAACAATTTAATTATTAAAGAAAGTTGAATTATTATTTTTCTTGATACTCAATATTTGTATGTCAAATCGACACAATGTGGTTTAAGGAGCTTCAACCTTTACAAAGAGAATAAGATTTGCATAACCATTTATTTGTTATACATGTTAAGTGTAATATTCTGAGCATAGTTGAATAGTGAGGTTTACATAAGTATATATATAGGCTCACATTAACAAGTAGAAAAATAAAAATAAAATAATAAAATTTTAGTTTTAAGGAGGGATGTTAATATTGGCAAGTCTAATGATGCCGAAAATTATCTTATTGTTTTAAATTTGAAAGGAATATATTTATTAACCTTAACTTTAGCTATAAATAATAAGGCTATATTTTAATTAAACGTGAACATGGTATTGTGGTTTTTTTTAAGATAAGGGATTCAATAGTATATTGGAGATGGTTAGTGTGAACCCTAAACATTCTTAGAGTGTTAAGCAACTTAATGAATGGATACAAAAAAAAAAAATGGTGGGTTTTTCTAGTGAAAATTATGGGCATGACAGCTTTGTGATATAGACCAAGCAAGAAAATTGATTTTATTGTCAATCAAATTACGCCAGCAAGTGTATCATCTGTGATTAAAGCTCAATTTCACGTTGCACGAACGACTCCAACCATATTTGATGCAGGTTTAAATTTGAGCCGTCGATTCTTCAGCTTGATCAAATCATCGACGACCACCTTCAAAACAAGTTGACACAATTTCCAACACGGCGATAACGGGCCCACCTTACCATACACTATGAAGGAAGTCCACATAGCGGTTACTCGCTATATTGCAATCCTGAAACTTCTGATCGTGCGATGGCGGGAAACCGTTGATCCTAAGCATCAATGATCTCGTTCCTTTAACACAGTTGTCAACCATGTCGTTAACCTTCGATCAGCTTTTCTAGCTAGATTATAACATATCCGTCGATTTAGAACATGTGCATCTCGAGCACTTTAGTAATCTGCCCCTTAATACATTTAAAGTCGGCTAGTGTTTCCTTTACTCTTTAGGCTTCATCGGATGAGACACGTGGTGCCCACCCGTGATTTCACAATCAACCCAAGCACCATCGCAGGATGGCGAGGAATGACTCAGATCAAATGGCAGTTGGTCAGCGATAGCACAAATTTAATCCCCCGGATAGGACACGTGGCACCCGCCCATGATTTCACAATCCTTCAATTCCCGATCACAGGATGGCGGGCACTATTGATATCTACAAGAAATAGATCAACGGCAACACTAAATCAACCCTTGCAAAATAAAACATTCATTAAAAGGAGAAGTGGGCATTAAGTTGTATTTTTTTTACAATCACATTTTTATTTTAGATGTTTGTTTATAAAATATAAAGATGCATTAAAAATATATTAGAAATATTTTTCTTTATATTATATAGCATTCATAACATTAAATTAACATAGAATAATTTCACAATATCCTTAACCAATCAAGAAAAATTTAATCATTACTATGCAACATTATTCTCACATCAAACTAACAAATAAACATTGAAAACAATTTTTTTTTTTATATTATAACATTCATAACTTAAACCTTTTATACACAATATCAAGTTAATTATAAAAAACACATAAAATTATTTATAAGCAACTTAAATTTTTTAACAATTTAATAAAATATAATCTAATATAATTAAGAAAAATTTAATAAGAACTATAGATAAATTTATGAAATATTGATTTACTTATCAAGAAAAAATCAATGATAAATTTACTTATTATAGATAAATTTACTTACCAATCTATTTTAACCATCAAGAAAAAATTAATCATTAGTGATTGAAACATTATTGGAACATCTTTTAAACTGACAAATAAACATTGAAAACACATTTATTTTTTATATTATAACATTCATACTTAAACCTTTTTATACACAATGTCAAGTTAATTATAAAAATACGTAAAATTATTTATAAGCAACTTAAATATTTTAACAACATATAATAGAGTTTAGATTTGTTATATCTCTCATATATCAACATAGGTAAATTAAAAATATTTTAAATTATATAATTTCAAAACAAAATGAATGAATTTATAGAAGATTATTTTTATTAAAGTGATAGAATTTAACCCCAATACTAACACTAATTATAAGTCTAACCATAACCCCAACCCTAAAACTAACATTAATTAACTTCAAACCAAACTCTAATTTTATATCCAACCCTAAACATAACTATGATTCTAAAACTAACATTAATAAAATCGTAATTGATCCATAACCCTAACCCTAATACTAAGCCCTGCCCCAATTGAACCATAACACTAACCCCAAGCTTTATTATAGAACCTTAATCTTTACCCCAACCCTAATCCTAATTCAACCCTATACCTAATTTTAATTAAATTCTAACCCTAATTGAACCTTTTAAACTAACAAATAAACATTGAAAACAATTTTATTTTGTATATTATAACATTCATAACTTAAACCTTTTATACACAATGTCAAGTTAATTATAAGAACACAAAATTATTTATAAGCAACTTAATTTTTTTAACAATTTAATAAAATAATTTAAATTTAACTATAAATGGTATAGAGTTTAGATTTGCTATATCTCTCATATATCAACATAGGTAAATTTGAAAATATTTTAAATTATATAATTTCAAAAAAAATTGAATGAATTTATAGAAGATTATTTTTATTAAAGTGATAGAATCTAATCCCAATACTAACATTAATTATAAGTCTAACCATAGCCCCAACCCTAAAACTAACACTAATTAACTTCAAACCTAACTCTAATTTTATATCCAACCCTAAACATAACTATGATTCTAAAACTAACATTAATGAAACCCTAATTGAACCATAACCCTAACCCTAATACTAACCCTTGCCCCAATTGAACCTTAACACTAACCCCAAGCCTATCATAGAACCTTAATCTTTACCCCAACCCCAACCCTAATCCTAATAGAATCCTATACCAATTTTTAATTAAATCTAACCCTATTTGAACCTTAAACTTAATTGAACTCATGTTTAGGGTTAGGGTTCAATTAAGGTTAGGGTTGAATTATGGTTATGATTAGGGTCAAAATTCAAATAGGATTATGGTTGGAGTTTAATTAAGGTTGCTATTCAGCTTAGGGTTAAGGTTCAATTAGTATTCAATTTGGGTTAGGGATCAATTTGGGTTATAATTCAATAAGGGTTTAATTAAGGTCAAGGTTAAGGTTAGTCTTAAATTAGGGCTAGGATTGGAGTTAGGGTTCAATTAAGGTAAGGGTTATTGTCTATTTTAGGGTTAGGGTTCAATTAGAGTTCTTTAGGGTTTTGATACAATTAGGGTTAGCTTTCAACAATACCTAGGGTTACGATTACTGTTCAATTAGTGTTAGAGTTAGGGTTATAATACGAGTTCAATCAGGTTAGGGTCAAGGTTTAATTAGTGTGAGAGTTATAGTTGCAATAATAGAATTTTCCATAATGATATGGAAAGGCATTCAATTGGATTCATATACAAATGCAAAAATAAGAATTGGTAATTAAGAATTCTCTAGAACTAAAGTTATAACAAAAAATACAATCCTTAGCTTAATCATTTGTTCTTGTTAGGGTTGGGATAAGAATTTAATAGGGCCAACCGAGACTTAGGAAATAAAACCCTACGGAGGAAATAAAGTATTAAAATCAAAGTTGGGTTTTAATTTTAATCCGGTGACCTAAGCCTAAGCCATTAACTCCAGTGGTCATGTCATTGACGGTTTAGCCAAAGCCTTTCATTAAATACTAACTGTGTAATGTGTAGGTTTTCCAGATTCAAAGATATGGGAGAAGATCTCGATCATACCTCGCCAACTCGCAGACCTAAGGTGTCGCCCTATTATTTGGCGTGAGGTCAGCAAAAGGCAGATGTGTGTCCTGTATGGAATGTGGGGCCCAATCTCCACTATTGAGCTCATAACCCATGGTTTTAGATCGACAACCAAGATAAAAAGCTAATGTAAATCTCTGTTGTTCCCTGCTAGCTCACAGGAGGAAGATGAAGGTTGGTTAAAAGCCACGAGGTCAACGAGATTGTGATGCGCAGCTCCAGCCGTTCAGTTTGCAAAGTGCATAGGACCTGCCGACATGGTATTTGGTTTCCGAGATGGATTAATGTTATTGGTCATGAGGAAGGTGAACAATGCTTCGTTGGATGTCAAACCGAGTTAGCCCAAGATAAACTGTTTGATCTGCCAACTCTCTTGAGGAAGATCGGCCGAGGTATTCAAAGTTGGAAAATAGCACATGGTGGTCATTTTATCATTACACAATGGTGAAGCATTAATGGAGTATTCCTTGCTTGTGTAGTCACGTCGATCTCAATCTGTTTGAAGATGTTGTTGTTGGTAATCATGAAGGGGTGATCTTTGGATTCTCATCCAGCTCTAGTTAAACGGTGACAGTACATACGCCGCTAAATTGCCATGTTTGCACATGCATATTTACTAGGCATTGATGAAGGTTTCCATTACCTCGCACAATAAATACAAGAGGAATTAGCGCTAATAGTGTCATTCTTGTAGCGATTAGAGCACTGGGCTGAGTCTAATCAAGTTTGAGTGCTTGTAGCAGAAGAGTAGAAGTTAGTAGGAGGGTCTATTGTTGTTTGAGCTCACAAAGCTTCGGTCCTACTAATGGGGACTTCGAGGTGCTGGTTGACAAGCCTAGGCTTGTGCCCATGGAAATAAATAGAAGGTTTCAATTCCAGGATGTTGCTGCTCAACTAGTAGATGAAAAAGGCAAGCAGTCAGTGTGCTCTATTACTAGTGTCGGTCAGAAAATAAGGTATGGGCATGGCTCCTCTGGATGCCAACACTCGCCCATTGACCTTACGAGCAACACTTCTGATGATGTAACCGAGACCGACTCTGACTACTGTCGATATTTACCTTGCTTCAATCATGGTCTGCCCTCTGATGAGGAAGTGATATATGTGGTGCCATTGGTTGTTAAAACCCCAAGCGGAGCCAGGACTAGAACCATATTGGGCAAGGACAAGAAAGAAGAGGAGGCTAAGGGTCTATGGTATTGGGCAATAACTAGAAGTGGGCGTGTATACCGAGGTTTGAGTGTTGGTAAGGGTAGGGTGGCGGGTAAATAATAAGTTGCTATGGTGTGCCTTCATGGCAATTTGGTTGCTTGGTTTTAAGTGGATAGCGACAAGGGGATTTTGATGACAATTTGTGTTCCCTATTCTTTTAGGTTTCCCCAGTTCATGCGCCACTATGTTTTGTAGATTCAACGTGTGGGAAGTTTTGAAATGAAAGTCAAATGCAATGGAGATTTTGTTCAAATGAAAATTTGTGGTGAAATTATATTTGAGCCTGAAGCTTGTTGCTCCCTTTTCATATAAAAAGGAATTCAAGGCTCATTTGTAGGGAAAGAACTGATGAAAGCTCTAGCTAGGTTTTGATTTGAATATATGGGTAGAAAGATATATGTCCTCTCCTGAGGAATTGATATCTGTGGTGCCATTGGCTGTTAAAACCCCAAGCAGACAGAATAGAATAGATAGCTTGTTTTTGAGTTTTGGATGAATATATACAAATTATCTTAAATTGTATGTAGATATGACTTATAAGCATGAATAAACGTATAATTCTAATATATTTTCTCTCCTTATGTGGATTTGAGTGAATTTTGAATGAAATGTTAATGAAGTTGTCATTCTTCTTTTGAGAATTTGTTCAATTGTGTGTCTATGTTTTTGCTTTGATTCAATAAAATCAATTAAATGCTTAAATGGAGTCATAAGTTTACAATTATTTACAAAGGATTTGATAAGTAGTAATATATCAAAGAATTGAGCTCCATAATGCAAGGTATTATATGAGTAGTCCATTCTATTAAATTCTTGGCTCATTTCTGCTAACGGTAAATGGGTAACTAAATATTTAACTGACGAAGAATAAAAGAATAATATGTAAATGGGTCACTCACTCACTCCCTCTATCTCTCTCCCCTTAACCCTAAACCCTTAACCCTTAAACTCTAAACCCTTAATATTAGCTGTGTATTAAAACATTATAAAAGTATAAATTTTTGGAGTTCTATTAGGAATTGAATGATAAATGACGATGAATGGGAAAATCTAAGGCACTTTAATATTTTCAACTAAAAAGTTAGAGTTCCATTAGGATTAGTGTTCACTTAGGGTTAGGTTTAGGGTTCAATTAATGTTCAATTTGGGTTATGATTGAGGATGAGGTTGGGGTTTAATTAAGGTTATGAATTCAATAAGAGTTCAAATAGGGTCAAGGTTAAGATTAGGGTTGGGGATATGGTTCAATTAGGATAAGAATTAGTGTTAGGGTTAGGATTAGAGTTCAACTGTAGTTCAAAGTTAGGGTTATGGTACAATTAGGACTACTGATCAATAAGTGTTCCCTTAGGGTTATGATTAGAGTTATGAATCTACAATTAGGGTTCAATTAGGGTTATGATTAGAGTTATGAATCTACAATTAGGGTTCAATTAATGTTCACTTAGGGTTTCTTTCTTGGGAGAATTTTATTGAATGGTAAGTGTATTTTATAAAATTAATATGTCAAGAATTAATTTTAGATAATACTACATGTGATTTTCATATGGTATTAAATTGTAGATTAAAATTGATAATATATTTCCTTCCTTCTTTTGCATTGTAAGCTACCATAATATATGGCCTTAAAATCTATTCATATTTTGAGCTTTTTCTAAACTATACAACGACATCAACAAAAGATTTGTTATGCATTTTTTCCAAAGCACAAATCCTTAGAATTCTTAATGTGTTACTTAGGTTAATTCTTTATTGCAATAAATAAATACACACTAATATATATATTATGGATTTGAGGGAAATATTAAAATATTTATATATATAGAAAAATTTAAATGCAAGGGATTCAAGTACATACCTTTGCTTTTGTTAATGTTGATGAAGATACAAATCTTGATGAAGTGCCAAATTTGATGACATGATGATATAAAAACTAGAATATCTTTGCTCTATGTGGCACTTGAAATTTTGTACAAAACTATAACTAACTCTACATCAAATTTGTGACTTTGGACCTATTTTGCATCAATAAATATGAGCTTTGACACATGTCTCCTAATCTAGCATACAATATATACTTAAATGCTCAAAATAGTTGGGAGTAGTGTTGAGATTGGTGGATCTTTGGGAAGTTCCAATGCTTCACCTTTGTATCTCTCCCTATAGATAAAGGTAGAGATGA